>VYYJ01000128.1:0-100302 GCA_021029165.1 Cyphoderus albinus | reverse complement strand
TATAAACTTGATTTTGATTTTTATTGCATCTCACTGAAAGGAGCTTCTTTTCTGAATTGGGACTTGAGCAGAGCAGAATCTAGCAGCAAGGAGAAAGTTTTTTGTGACCCCTGAAATATTTCTTTTTATTTCTATTTGCATTTTTTTAATAGAGTACAGGGAAGAATGCAGTCAAATAGTTCAGGATCTCTGGCAAGCCAGTCCAACACACAGTTAAATGCTGATGTTTCCGACGGCACGGCCTTGGTTATTTTGGAGAACATATTGAATGTCAGAGTTACAGCTGCACCTAGTGGGAATCCCGCTGGAGATGAAGGAACCCAGCCACCATTGTTGGAACATGTCAGAGACCTGTTGGCTTCTTGGTCAAAAGCAGAAATTCCTGTGAATTATGAAGAGGTCATTGCGACCAGCTTTTTGGAAATAGTAAGCCGGCATAGAGGCGGCTCACTTCCTTTTTCCAATAACCAAAAACCCCCACAAACTGATAACGTTGCGTCACATCTAACCAAGTGGATTTTGGAAAGCATAGAACGCTCGTATATCGAGGAAAGAAACAATCCTAAGGTAATTTAACTGTGCAAAAACGTATCCAGCAAATTGCAATAAATTAATATCCTAATAAGCGTTTTTAATTTACATAGAGGAGCAATGCACCGCGTATAAGGAATCTTTTGTACGAAGTCAGATACCAGGGAACAAATCAAATTGGACTTATATTGCAAGGTAAATCGCATTTTTGTAATAATAAATTTTTGTTGTGGTGCCATCAACCATCTAATTGCTATAATGTGGCTATCATCTAATATTTTTGCAGGTGTGTATGGCGAAACCAAATCTTATACTTCTCCGCTCCTCGACCCACTTCTGAATGAAACACTACCAAGTGGACTTCTCATTGACTTGACCACCCAGTATCACAGTGATTGGCCTGCCTTTTCCAATATATTTTCTCCTCTGGTCCGTGGTTTATGGCAGCGAATGCGTTTTGGGTCCATCCTTGACAATCGACATCGTTCACCACTGTGTGCGCTGCAACAACTGTGCGAAATAGATATTTCTAGTAATGGTGCTAGTATTCGTCCAGTTGCTCAGCTAATTGTAGAACTGGTAAGCACTAATCGCTCATTTAATAACGGAAACGTTTTCATTTGTTTAAGAAAATTTCACTTAATACTGATTTATTTGTACTTTGTCAGGAAAACTTCTTGCCTATTCCAATTTCTCAAGCTGCTGGTCACGAAATTTGTAGTAATGCATTTTTGGCCCCCTTCTTTGCTGTGTCAGTTTTGTACGAGGATGACAAAAGGCTGGCTGAACAATTTTTCCCAGGAACTCCGAATGTCGATACATCCTCAAACATACCTCTCCAACGAGAATTGGAATTCTCCAGAGTAAGAACTACAACAAAGTACTACTATCTGTTGTGATGGATCGATAACTCTTTTTTAAACTTTGCTAATGAAATTTGAATTTGGTGATAACAGTCGACATTACATAAAGTTGTTGACGGGATACTGGCTAACCAGTCCAGCGGGGGAAAATGTGTACAGTTTCTGGCTGAAGTGCTCCGACTGAATGCTAGTAGGGCAAAGAAGCAAAGTGATCGAAGGGGCACTTGTTCGGATGGACGAATGATGAACTATTTGTCCGTGTTCCAGTTATTTGCACTTAAGGTCAAGTTAGATAAAATTGATCCTTATTACCCTTTTTCATCCAAACTCTGTCGTTGATTTGAAGGACGACACGAGAATTAAATCTGATACGAAGCAATTGGAAGACTGGATCGAAAAGTTGCGTAAGTGATATGTCGACAAATGCATTTAGAAATTCGAAACATTACAGATATATTCGCAAATCTGATCGAAATACGAATCGAACACGGTGATTGAGATATTATACTTTATTTTGCAGCTAATGAGGGACATATTTGGACGGAACCAAATTTTCGCACGCAATGCTGGTTTTTGACTCTTCAAGCTCACCACGTCGCCCTTATTCCTTGCCTAAATAATTACCAACACTTACTTAGACAAACACGAGAACTTCAAAAAATTGTAATTCCTATTAACCTGATTATTTGTTAATTTTATGACACAAAAACTTTCACAGTGGATATTGCCTTGCAGATTGCTGAGGTGACTGCTGAAGAACCACGTTGGCAGAATGGACCAAACGCATCCCGGAACACCAGAATTCTCAAGCGTTGGAAACAAAAATTAAAGGTACACAAATAACTAATCATCAAGTCATGATTTAATTTAGACAGACATACACCTTAAATCACTCATCAAACGATATAACCTATTTTTTATAGATATGGAACCAGACGAAACAAAGTATGGATGTGCTGGTTCTGCACGAAGAGTTAATTAAAAGATGCCTGAATTTTTATTCGTCAGTGGCTGAGTACTTGAATAGTGTGATAATGCCTGGTTTGAGTGTTGGAGAAGTCCCAACCTTGCCCCTTGGCAATGACGTCCCACCACTTTTTGCCAATCTTCCTGAGTGGTACGTCGAAGATATCGCCGAGTTCCTTTTGTTTGCTCTACAGTAAGTCAAAATAAAAATGCAAAACAATGTAGTTTTTTTGCAAATTACGATACTTGAGGTTAATACGATTAAATTTGTCTTGTCTCAGATTCTCGTCAGTGATAGTTGCTGACTCATTGGATAACTCAGTTATTATGTGGTTGTTGGTCATGCTTTGTACTCCTCACTACATGCGCAATCCTTATTTGGCCGCCAAATTGGTAGGTTGTATTTCTTACACAAACTAATTTTTAGTTTAATTGTTAGAAACGTACACAAACTAAAATTCTGGTTAAACATTTAATATTTTTATGAAGGTGGAAGTTTTGTATGTCATTAACCCACAATTGCAAGGAGGAAAGAACGAATTCATTTACAGGAAAATTATGGCCAACAGCATTGCAGAATTGCATTTACCATCTTCTCTAATGAAATTGTACGCAGACGTTGAAGCGACTGGAGCCAGCAGCGAGTCTTATGACAAATTTACGATTAAATATCACATCAGTATTATCATCAAGTCGATGTGGGAAAGTCCAATTCATCGGTACGTTTCTAAAATCAAGTTTTACATCATTGTTGAAGCGACGGGAGCCAGCAGTGAGTTTTATGACAAATTTACGATTAGATATCACATCAGCATTATCATCAAGTCGATGTGGGAAAGTCCAATTCATCGGTACGTTTCTAAAATCAAGTTTTACAACATATTGAAAACTGCAATTTTATATCTTGTATTAATGATTAAAAAATTACTTTTAGTATGTCCATCGTCAATGAATCGAAGTCAGGAAAACAATTCGTCCGATTTATTAATATGCTTATGAATGATACTTACTTTCCTTTTGGATGAAAGTCTCGATTCGTTAAAGGTAAAAATATATACTAAGACGTGGCTGGACGAATTATTAAAGTATTGTAAAGTTCAAACTGTTGCACCGTTTTGTTTACAGCGGATTCACGATGTTCAAGAACAGCAACGAAACACAGTGGAATGGGCGAAATTGTCAACTGAAATTCAACAGAGTCGGGTTAGGCAACTCCAAAACGACGAACGTCAATGTCGATCATATTTGACATTGGCACGTGAAACTGTTGATATGTTTCACTATTTAACTGAAGGGATAAAGGAACCATTCCTTCGCCCTGAACTAGCGGATAGATTATCAGCAATGCTTAACTTCAATCTCACTCAATTGTGTGGTTCCAAGTGTAAAAATCTGAAAGTTAAAAATGCTGAAAAATATGGATGGGAACCTCGTCGTCTGCTTTCGCAGTTGGTGGATATATATCTTCATTTGGATTGTGACAATTTTGCTGCAGCTTTGGCAGGAGATGAGGTATAAATAACTGACATAAATTACAAAAAGTGTTTCATTGTAAATTGGTTTATTTTTTAATGTTAAACATGATTGCTCATAACAGAGGTCTTTCAAAAAAGAGTTATTCGAAGATGCTGCTGTAATAATGGAAAAACATGGAATAAAAGCAGAAAGGCAACTAAATCAATTCCGAGCCCTAGGTCAAAGAGCTTACAATATTGCGATTCAGAATATGCGCCAGGAAACTGATTACAGCGATGCACCAGATGAGTTCAAAGGTTAATTGATTACACGGCTTAATTTTCAATTTTTGGTTTAACGTCATCATGTTCTTATACAATTCATGGTTTTGAGTAATTACTGACATAACTAACTTGCATCTTGTATTTAATAATAATATTGTAGATCCGCTAATGGACACCTTAATGGACGACCCAGTTATTTTGCCAAGTGGAACAGTGATGGATCGGTCAGTAATAATGCGTCACTTGTTGAATTCAAATACTGACCCATTCAATCGTCAAGCACTTTCGGAGGACATGCTGCAGGACGCAACGGAGTTAAAACAACGGATACAGGAATGGAAAGCTAAGAAATCATCTTCCTAAGCAGAAAATTTTCTGATAAAGACAGGCAGGGCTGGGTGACAACTGCACTGAATTGAATAATGTTCCATATTAATGAATGCCGAATATGAGTCTTAATGTCTCACAGTGAACATAACTTGTAGCTACACTCTAGTACCATCTCATCAGTTTCCGTCGTGTCGCTCAAAACGACCAAGTTCCTTTCTAGTTTTGTGCTACTCATCGATAATGATAACGTAATGTTAAGATTATAATCACAAGACAGGTTCCATCTATTTGTAATAATTTTATTGTATTAATATCAGCATAGCGTAGGTGTAACTGTAAATATTAAGTGTACCTAATGTCTAGAATTAACGTCGTCGATGTTACAAGTAAAGCCAAAAATTGTCATTTTTTACTCCCTGAATTATTAAAGTTTCGTAAGTAGCAATTAGTAGTATTTAAAAAGTTTCATACGTAATCTGTCAGGAGGGGAATAATTATACTGGGTCATTGCGAATCATGAATTTCGGAAACAAAAACAAAATTATGTTACACAAAAATCCTAATCTGTAAGTTAGAATGTTTTTAATAAAAATACAACATGCATTCTTAACCAGTGAAAAAACGTCAATTGCCAATTCAATTCTTAACATACATAAATGTCGAGGTGTGATTACAGTTTATAAGTTACGATTTTTTATGATTTATTTTTTATCCTGTTATGCAATGCTTTTGAAAAATCTTACTAAGACTCAACACATCCCGACGAAGTAACAAAATATACTGAAATAACTTTTACATTGGAAATCGGACTAATTTTCTCGGTAGGTAATTCTAACCTTAAAACTATGCATCCGCTTCCCTTTTCTTTTGAGTTTACTTTAACCGTGTCATAGCACTATAGGAGTTAATAGCGCCATCTCTAATAGTCTACCCGTTGCCGCATAAAGTGTTCAAGGTTAACCTGCGCTTGCGCTTCCATGATATTAAAAATCCTTCTTATTTGTACACGCTATATATACATAATATGACATTCAATCCAATAAGTCTGTTAAACTTGACGGAGCGTTCTCCTCTACATTAGCCAACATTTTTGAACTCTTGAAAGCACCGTTTTTAGTCCTGTCCTAAACCTCCCTAATACTGTTTTTTCGTTCGATGCTCGATTTTTTAGCTAAAACTTGTCCTCGCACACAAGAATGGAAAAATTGTGTGTATCATTAACCCTCGGGTGGGTCAGAATTATTTAAAAGCTCAGGAGTTTTCTCTTATTAAATACCACCAATGACATTGTTGATAAATCGATAGAAATATTTGCACACGGGTTTACTTGCACTTGGGTTTATTTGCACACGGGTTTATTTGCATGGGTATAAATGTTTATTATATCTTTTAGTCTTTCCCTGGAAAGTTTTGCCCACGCTCTTACACTGCGTCGTGGTTTCAGTTTCCAATTGAATCAAAGTTGAAAGGCAAAAAGTCCCCGATTGATTATTAAGTACAATGGGCGTTGGTGCCGTACCATGCATACGCGAGGTGCAATTTTAACATATCTAAGTAATTGGTTAAATGTATATTATATGTTGGATTGGATTTGTCCAATTGTTTTGTTGTTTGTTTACATTTCATGATTTTATTTGCTTGATCATCGTGTGAATGTAAGTTCAAGGTACCAGTATTTAGGTTTTTACTGATACTGATATAACTGATAAAATAATGTCTGTTACTGAGAAATTATGTATTATTTTCTTCTCGTTACAGGATATACGTAACATAAACGAGACTTTAATGTAACAAAAGAATACTTCAGCCTTCACCGGTGTGCTCAAGGCTCAAAGACATCGTGAACGAAACAGATATTGATTGGCTCCAATCCAACTAATCGTAAGTTACGTTATGCTCCGCATTTACAACGTAAATTATTGCTACTTTGACTTATCAAGCTTTGTCAAAGTTTACAGAATAGCAAGTTTGGTAATTCTGTCATAAAAACTCCATTTAATTATTGGAATTTACTGATTTAAAGTTAAGTTTTATCGCACTTGAAAATAGGACAAAAGTAGAAGCAAACAGATCCTCTGCGTAATCAAGTCATTTTTAGTTTGTTCCGTATTCGTATTTTAAGTATGCTAATTATTATTTATTATTAGCAAATAAATAAATCATTCTGCATTAGGTAGCAGGTTAAACTAAAATTTGTTTTTATGACGTAATTCAACATGTACATATATGTCCAGTCCAGTAGTTGTTCCTTCCACATTTATTTTCACCAAAATNATCATTCTGCATTAGGTAGCAGGTTAAACTAAAATTTGTTTTTATGACGTAATTCAACATGTACATATATGTCCAGTCCAGTAGTTGTTCCTTCCACATTTATTTTCACCAAAATTTAAATTTATGCAAACAGCTTTTGTCATTTAAATATACAGTGCTGTTATGTATTCAACTCTAATTAGTTCATTTGAGTAGACAAATTAATATTTAAACCAGCTTACCAGCCCGATAACATGTGAATGAGTAAAGAATACTGGAAACTGAACATTAAAGAACAAATCTCTAAATAAAATAAGTAATGCACGTACACACGTTTCAAATGTGACGTTTGTCATGCTTGAATAGCAGAAGCAAACCATTATTATGACTTACAGTTACAGATATGTGTAACTTATTACTAATTATGTGACCATTATATGTAACTTATTAGTAATTCAATTCTAACCACTGTAAATTAGCAAATACCGGAGATGATATCCTTTTATGCAAAACAACATAAAAGTGTCATTGCTTTGGAATAATCAATCATTTATCAAAATTATTATTTTTAGTCTTTGTGAAACTTCACATAAATTGGATATAAAAGCAAACCAATAATATTCCATCTCCACATCCATTCATGCAACCGTACCGATTACCTTGAAATATTTTTGTGTGAGTCTCGTTATCGTTTATCGTGAAATCAGATCCGCAAATTTTAAAAAGTAGAAAAAAATTAGTAGAGACAACATTTCAAGTAGAACACGAGTATTTATACATAACAAAGTAAAAATGTCAAGTGACACTAATAAAGTCGAATTGAATTCTAATCCTATCCCTGTGAAGAAAAAAAGGAATAAAAATAAAATTAAACTCCTGTTCATGTTGCTCTTTACATTCTCGTATTTTCTCGTGGAAATAATTGTGGGTTACTGGACAAATTCAAACGCTCTTGTGGCCGACTCTTTTCATATGCTGTCTGACGTGATAGCTTTGTTAGTCGCGTACGCTTCGGTGAATTATTCTGGAAAAGACTGGGCAAAAAGTACCTTTGGCTTGGCTCGTGCAGAAATTCTAGGAGCTCTCATTAATGCGGTGTTTTTATTTGCACTGTGCTTTACCATTGTGGTAGAATCCATTCAACGATTTGTTAGCCCGGAAGGTATCGAAAAGCCTGTGCTGGTTCTTTCCGTTGGTCTATTTGGTCTTTTGGTCAATGTAATCGGATTAATAATGTTTCGTGATCACGGTCATTCTCATGGTCATAGCCATGGTCATGGACATGGACACTCGCATGGTGGTACGCAGAACGCACCGAAATCGGTAGAAAGAACATCTAAAGAACGAGCTCCTCCCGGCGTTACAGCAAGTGATATAAATATTGAAGAAGTAAAACCGGAAACTCAGACGTCAACGGAAGATGTAGTTGAACCCAATGTCTCATCGAATGTCACATCAGACAGCCACCACAGTGGGAATAGTGAACATAAAGAAGCTCACTCATTAACCTCCTCGGCCACTCAGATGAATATTCATGGCGTTTTCCTCCATATATTAGCCGATGCACTAGGGTCAGTTGTGGTTGTCGCTTCTGCACTAATAATTTGGCTAACCGATTGGGAATATGAAGACTATATTGATCCAACTCTAAGTATCATTCTTGTGATACTCATTTGCTGGTCAGCGTGGCCACTCTTTAGAGAATCTAGTCTTATACTACTCCAAAGTGTTCCACATCAGTTGAGCGTAGAAAGTTTGAAGTCAAGGATTGCTGACGAAGTAGAAACCGTCCTTGCCGTTCATGATCTCCACATTTGGCAACTGACTGGGTCAGAAGTCATTGCAACGGCGCATGTGGTCTACGGTGGGGAGCGTGAAGCAATGCAGTTGCTGGACGAAATTACATCTATCCTCGAGAAGGAAGGCATTCACTCTAGTACAGTGCAACTGGAGAGGGTGTCAATGGTGGATGGTGAAAGTCCTCTGATCTTGAGCAGTTACTGTTCGAAAGCAAGACATTCTCTGGAGTCAGTTTCATCCGATATTGGTGGACCAGGAGTGTAACAGTCATTTTTATGATTAATACAATGAAAAGTATTGTAAATAATGAATGCTTGTCAGATTTTTGTCAATTTTTTGTAATTCTTTTTTACCACATAAATTCTTTTATTATTGAATGGGTATATCTCTCACATAAATCTATATAATGATTCTTAATAATAGGGTAACTCATTCGCATAATAGTAATAAAATTTGTAAACATAATTATAGTATAATAATCTACGGTAGCGTTCGTCAAAATGGTTTTAATATGTAAGTCTAACATAAACTATTTAATCCACGATTAGAGAAACATACGAATTCTTAAATTAATGTACGGTTAGTGGTTAGTCTGGGCGAGAGAACGAACATTCATTTATACCACAAACATTTATAGAGATTTTTATACCTAATAATAGATAAATCACGATTTTAATTTTGTTTCGTCACATTGAAAAAATACATTTAGAGTCAGCACGGTGGAAATATTTAGTCAAGGTGTTACATGTTTGTATATGTACTGAATGACAGTGTAAAGTGTAATGTAGGACAGTAATATTAATAATAACGTAGTGTATAATTTCAGTCAAGGAAATATTTGTTTACGCGATAATAATCGTAATTTGTAATCTTCTTATTAATGGACAAATAGCCTGTAACGCAATTGTAATAAATAAAATTTACATATTTTAGAGGTCTATGATGAGTGTAATTGTAACGTTCTAGTCTAGTGTCACATATAAAACATTTAATGGAAAATGTAGCACAAAGTTCTCTTCTGCACCAAAGATTCGATTATTATAATCTGTATCAGTGAACGACAGCTTTAGTAAATATAGTCTCTTCATTTCATTTGACATTATTATATTTCACGAAATACAGAGTATAAAGTATAAATTACATTTAAAAGTGTAGAGAATACATGTATTTAATGAGAGAGAATTTGCCATATTAGTAAGACGTGTAGCATAAGAGCATTCCATAATTTGAGACTTTCAATTAGTTTGAAAGAATTTTAACACACAGGAACGGTTAACAACGGGGCATATCGGAGGTTTTGGAACGTCGAAAGAGATGAACATTTCGAATAGTTTACACCGATCGGTCAGTCAGGATCAGGAAACAGGAAAGCCACTTTGCTATGTTAGTACAGAAGACAGATCATCATAGCTTAGCTTAACCTACATAGAACTTTCATTCGTGCTAGCAGTCAAGTAGTCTGGTAAGTGTTAAGAAGACAAAAAGCAAAAGTTTTAAGGTGTGTCACTAATCTATGTCTTAAAGTTTATTGTAGAGAGGCGGTTTAAAAGTAAACTAATGGAACACATAAAAATGCCTCCGGCCAGAAAAGCAAAATTGATTATTCTAATAGATTTGCCTGGTTGTGGGTTGAATGAATTTGCTGTTGAGGTTGTCAAGTAAAACTCTTTAAATGATAAGAATGCACACAATTTACAGCGGCCGGGACTCACAAAACACTGGAATCAAAACATTTTAAAGCAGACTTTTTGTTTTGTTTGTACTTTTCCACATTTACATTTTATTTAGACCGCACACTCAGATTTTATATTTACTAACAGGGGATCCATGCCATAAATGATGCCATGAATTTAAAAGATTTGCATGGCTTCTTCTGATCAGGGTCTGTGTCTTGGTTGCAATTTCAGTTTGCAATATAACAACCTCCATATAATACTAATCAACGACACAGATAGCAGCTTAGCAGACAAGCAAGGAAAAAAATCATGTACTCAGCTAATTGAAATTCGGCGTTCAAAAACTGGCAATAAAATGTAAATAAAGTAACCTTAAAAACTGTTTCCATTTTCAAAACAACCTAAAACCTACCGTATTAAATTAACAATAACGAGGCATGTAATGTATGCTCAGTAATATGCAGCTAGATACTAATGTTAAATGTATTAACTGTGTAATGTGCCATTAGCAATAACTTGTGCTTTGGTATGTGTACTTAAATATAAATTGCTTTTTACTAAGTTAGTTTAATAGGAAATTATTTTCCCCCTGAATGAATCCTAACATCAACGGTCATTACTCGGCTGGAATTTCACACCAATGAAACTTATCAATAATGATATTAATGTGAGGATGGTGAAATTTTTAATTGGTTAATTAATGCAGTGTAAGGAAAGTGAAGAAATGTTATATAACTGAATCGCAACATTTGTTGATTCCTCAGCAGTATCCTGTAGGGATTCATTGTTTTGTTGTTGAGTTATACATACAATCGTATTTTTAGGGGAAATATATTATCAACATAGTTGTTTATTCGCGAATGTTGCACACACGTTTACACATGCAGAAAGTAACTACACTTTTTCTGACTAGAAAAATGACATAACACATTCTGGTATTACCGTATAATAATAAAGAATTTATACCATGTACTGTATAACTTAAATATGAACTAGTTGATGATTACTTGATTACGCTAAAACGTATATTTTCATCGAAAAATGTCAGCCACCATTACCTGTGTGTGCAATTAAAGATAAGTGTTTAGCATCTGTGCTATATACAAACTTTAAACATGGTAAGGGTAATATTGTGCAATGGTAAGCATAATAACAAGGTAAGGTAAAGCCTTTTAGTTTTTTGTTGTGTTACACTTTTCTAGAAATTAGTGTTAATTTTTTTACCCAGTAATGTGTGTTACGTACAGTTATACATTTAAAATAAAGTTTGAATGGTTAATCTAATTGTTTTAACTATGACATAATAATTAATTTGTGATTTTCTACACTATATGTAATATAATTAAAGTAGTAATAAACATTTATTTTAACAAATACTTAAACATAATAGCTTTGGATAACGGATTGAACAAGTTTTGTATTCCTTTTTTGTAGCAGGCAGGAATGAATGAATGTAATTAATTAACATGGTATTTCAACTTGAACATGCTTCGCTACTAAACACAACAAACTGCTACAGAATTAATAAATTGTAGAATTACTCAATGCTTTTAATTTCCCATTTCCATCAGTTCATCGTTTTATTTGTTGAATTGACCCCCGGGTAGTAGTTGAAATTGGTTATCGGTATGCATTCTGGATGAAAGCGTTGCAGTATTGGAATTCTGAGTTCATCGTTCTTGCAAACCTGTAAACCCCCACGTTTTATCCTCTATTGACAAGTCTTAAACTATGGATCCTTCAGATCCATACTCTTTCAGAAGTGTTCTCAAACGCATGATTTCTTTGGATGCATTGGACAGGTCCTATAATAAAAAATATATTTAATATTCTCATTAATTTAATTTCATATTTGCTTTAATAAAGTATTAAAGTATCAACCCTTACGGATTGTAGCTGCAGCTCCTTCTCCTTCAATTTTTTAATCTCCCTTTGGCAAGTCTGTAATGAAAAGATGACATCTTTTGTAATAAATGAACGTTGAAGATGGAGATGGTCATTTTCGAGGGCAATATGATAAAGAATCCTTACCACGTTCTGCCGGAGCAGATCTAATTTATCCTGCTTTAGCTTATTGATTTCATCTTTAAGATTGTCCTTCGCACGAGCGTTTGTTTCATCTTCGATGCAAAGCGAGCAAGACCGTTTATTTGGTGTTCCGGCAGAGGACATGGACTCGAGACCCGTGTCAGAATCCTCATTAGAGCTTTTGAAAGGTTTCCCGCAAATGCCTTTATGGTGGAAATGGTGATGATAAGTTGCAGATCCTTCCAGTTCTTCACTGTTCAGGGAAGAATCGTCACTTTCCGATATGCGAATACTGCAAAGTATATTGAACGCATTAGATAAGATGCTTCTTGGAAGCTTTTTATCAGAATCTAAAAATATGCTTTGAATTTGTAAGGGTGTAATGGATACAGCAGAGGCGAGCAAATAAATACGGAACTGAAAACTTTGATGTCATTTCTTTGACTCATATTACTTAAGTAGTAAGAAGAATTTAAAAAAAAAACATACCTTCCAGAGCAGTGAGGTGGAGTGTCCGGACTTGAAGCTGGGCTGCTAGGTCGTTTCATGTGTCCATTGACAGATGATACAACTGTGGAATCTCCGTTTCGATAGCTCTGGAATTTCAGAAAACAAAAATAGTAAAAAGTAGAGCAAAAGTCTTTGTCACTAAATATAGAATCGAGCTAGGCACGTGTAAAGCCGTGAGTGCGTTGGGATACGCACCTGAACTGTTGAAGAGCTACTGCTTCCGTCCACAACGGGAGAGCCACAAACGCTGCTGTGATGACTGTGTCTGAATTTCATCGAGCTGTTGTTGCTGTTACACGCACTAGAACCGGAGCCATTTGTTGAATGGCCATTTAATACAGTCGATTGACCGCCGAAAATTCCATTTGACCCTGTTGCGCCATTATGATGTAACCCATGACCGTTGGTGAGAATTGAGGATGCGGCTGGTGTTGACGATGAGGACGAGGTCTGGTTCACTGAGCTAGAGTCAGTTAACGCCGCTTTTGTAGTACTGGATGACGACGATGAAGAGCTCTTTGCTGAACTCAATGCTTTACGCACTGTTTCCATGAAACGACTCCCGGCACTGCTGGAGGTCCCGTTTGAACTTCCAGAAGAACCATATTCCACACCACCAAAGACAGAGCCAAGAAAATCGGCGGACTTTCTTCTCACTTCCTCCACCAAAGAACTCAGCAGGGAGGCTCGCGTTCTCATCTACAAAATCGTTCCATAGAATGTTATTTTAGAGTTAATGATAGACACCATGAATTTGACATAAAACTGACAGCTTCAGAAATCATTTATTTCACTTATGATTTTTGTAACTCACCTCTAATTTAGAGAACTTGTCCGCCTTGTAGCAAGCCGACTCGGCATTGATTAGTTTGGTAAGCAAAAACTCGCGAAATTCCGGACCGGGTGAAAAAATTGGTGGATTTGGTAACGGCGGTCCAAAAAACGGTACATCGTCCCGTGCTGTAACATTCACCTTGTACCTAAAATGGTTTAATTACGGTTTTTGTTAGCATCAATGACATCAGTATTACAACAGTGTTCACGGAATGATCATCATGAATATGAAAATTAATTCAATAACTTACTTGGTATCAGGGCCATCTGGATCAATAACTTCCACACAAATAAACGCGTGGAGAAAATGTGATGCAATCATGTCCGGAGAGAATGGAGTATTCTCCTCTTGAAAAATCACAGCAACAATATCGTTTCCTGCGAACACAAGTTGGTATAAATAAACCAAAGTCAGCATATTGCAAAATCACATTTCCAATTAAATCAAATCGAGTTGGGAAACTTTTGATTTATTTCTCCTTACCAATGTGTCTTTTCCTTTGCAGCTGTTGAGGATCTGACTCCATGTATGGTAATAAATGTGAAACATGA
Organism: Cyphoderus albinus; assembly: GCA_021029165.1. Classification (NCBI taxonomy): domain Eukaryota; kingdom Metazoa; phylum Arthropoda; class Collembola; order Entomobryomorpha; family Paronellidae; genus Cyphoderus; species Cyphoderus albinus. Next base: position 86,220 of record VYYJ01000128.1, on the reverse strand, counting down.
AACATGATTTCCCGATTCTGGAATAAATAGTACACTGATTCCTCTCCAGTTTGACCATGTAATGTGTCCAATCCTCCTCGATATCTGTATAAATCATCATAATTTATCATTAAAATGCTTCCAAATAGTTGTCGAAATTAACGGTCGAGCATAATTTTGATTTTTACCCCTTATGTCTCCTTAATGAAATTCTGTCCCCCAAAATTTCAAGGAATGTGTCTAACGATTCCGAACTCCTGTTGCTGAATAACTCCTCCTCCGTCGCCTGACCTTCTTTTTGAAGAACCACCCCAAATTTGTACGTGGAGACGAGAACATGCTCATCATAAGCAACAATGAGATCGGACGCTTTAGGAAATACCTATGAATAATACGAAAACCGATTTAGCTTTTTTCCCCGAAACGTTTAAGTTGAATTGAATTTTTAAAAAACAGTATCATTGTATACATAATGAAGTAAACTTACCACCGGACTGAATTTGTCTGTGCTGATATCTTCGTTTAACAACTGAAAATAAAAATGAAAATGAGGTCATTTGGTATTCAAGCACGTTCGTAAATCAATAGCAAATGGTTATTTTAAAGTGTTAATTAATGTCAAGACTCAAGACCCATGTTATAAGCTATGATTTATCTAATGGAAGGTTAAAGTCACTACATACACTACTGCTTTTTCTTTGGTTTATGCATTAAACGAGTGATGAAGGGTAATGAAAGACATTAGATTTCTCCGTACATAAGCAGCCGCCCCGAGAACTCTTATGAGGGCATTTGTCATTGTTCAAAACCGTTCCTTGGTTCTCATTGGTCAACAATGGAAATAGTTGAAATATTGTGGCAATTTTGATCAGTTTTTAACGGTGATTCTAACGCTGCCACCATTAAGGATTGAAAAGTTTAGACCAGAGAGTGGAACCGTTGCAATCACCATTAAAAAACTAAACCAAATGTACTTCGTCTCCTACCATCTTTCAATATAGTGAAAATGAGACCTACTAGAACACGGTGCTCCTCCATATTATTCAAAAAGACACAAGATGCACATCAGCGAGCAACAATTTTATTATATTATTGGCTAATGTAATGTTCACATGTTGTCTCCCCTTGCCGAAATGAAGCAAAAGTCTTACTTAATAAACCTACACATTGTCTCTAGAGAATTAGAAAAGCAGGGTATAAAATGTCTGACTGAGCTGGCTAGAGGCTTTGGTCAAATTTGGTATTCATAGCACGACTCGGCATTTAACCTTATGTCAAGCCCAAAGGTCACTTTTTCAGAAGGAAGGAAAAGAACCCTGTACAATTCATTCCATAAGATCAGACGTGAAAGCAGAAAAAGGGTTGAGAGTAAGCTATCATTTACTCAAAAACAACAGCCATTAGCCATTACCGCATACTGCATCTTTACCACGTAACATCATAACCAACATTCTCCCTTTTTCTGTCTATTCGTGTAAAACCCACTTTTTTATCCCCGTGAGTTTCAGCTATGATACCTTAGCCTCACCTCATATTTGTTTGATATTTGACGACTGGTGCATATCTCGTTCAAAGGATTTCTACGAAGTAAACGAAACTTATACCTATTGTATAAGCAAAAAGGTATGGACATCAGAGTCTGAGTTTGTAAAATGCAATATGTAATAGTGAAAGACACTTGTGAGACCGTGTGGTTTACTCATAGGAAAATCTGGGTGAAACGAAATTTATGTAATTTAGTGACTACGTAAGCAGGAAAGAAGAATGATTTTTACTTTGGCGAAAGATAAAATAATGAATGCTGTAGTAAAAGTATGTTACGAGTACGACGGCAGGTGATAAATCGGAGTTGAGTTGGATCACGCGTGATTCATGTTTTATTAAATAAGCAGACGAAAAAACAGAGTCTCGCGACGAAGTGAAGTGAGTCGCATAAAATTGCCTTTTGCAGATAGAAAATTGTCTTCGGATTGTGCGAAAGGAATTGGTAGCTTTTGCTTCTTTTTGAGATAAATAAATTCGTGTTATTTTCAATGCTACACGAAAAGTTATCACTCTACCGCTTACTTGATGTACTGTATTAAATTAACAGCATTGGTTAAGATTAACCATTAGTTTATACAAATAGTAAATCACTCTAACGCTAAATCTTTGAAAGTAAAACCTGGAAATTATTATTTTAAGAAAGGTACGTTTTGTACAGAGGTTGAAAAACGCCTAAATTTAAAATGTATCTGCTTTTAATAGTTAAAAGTATATAAACAGTGGGCGTGTTTTCCTGTATTTTATTGCACCTGGGAAGCTCTGTGCCGTCAAATTTTTAAAGCATATTTCATTTTGAGTTGCGTAATGTAACATCGCATAACATTTATAATTTCCAGTTCCAGGAGGATTGTGTGATTGTGTCTGTACGGGCATTCAACCAAAGCAAATCTAGGATGATTTGGTCTAAAGCCACTACACCTTCATTTAACCTCCAGCAGCTCCATTCGACTTTCAAGACAGGACAGGACCCTTTTTGTACGGGTCGTATATAAAATGATGAAAGGAGATTGCATAGTGCACTGCACCCTTTTGGACAGGCAAATGTAATAACATTTAGGATTTAGGAAATAATGGCCCAGACGTTTGTTCAAGTCAGGCTATTACAAGAAATTTTGGTCAAAATAATCACAACAAAAGCCCTCATTAGCTTATTAGAAGACGTGGGGTTATGCTATAGAAGTCTGGTGGAAGATAATAAGTTGTTCCACTATCATCATAATCATGTCCTTTCTTCATGATTGTTACTTAGAGCTACAACGGCCTTCCCAAAATCTGTAATTACATTACAAGGCATGGGCTGAACGAGCATTACACGAAATGTTCACAGATTTTAATTCGTGCAGTCATTTTTCACATTAAGAAAGATTTTGACTTGTCCTTGCAGGTATCAGGAAATACACGATGTACCTTATTGATTCTATGCCATTATATTGGTTGGAAATAAACATATCAGAAAAATACTGTAAAATTAATAGCAATGATTTTCTGTTAAGATAAAATGTAAGTATGCAAGTAATGATGCATCGGTTTGATGATGTATAGCTTGAACAAGACTTACATTTCATGCAATGCAGTGCTGCAGTGACAAGACAATCTCAGACAACAGAAAGTTAAATAAACTGTTTTCGTTCAAGATCCCTCCGGTCATGATAATCCAAACTGATGTTAATAATAAACAAAAAATGGATGGTAATAATTTTCACATCTCGAACGGTTTAATGACTAATGACGAAATCTTGAAATAAAAGCGAGCATTGAAAAGAATCGTCGAAACATAAACTACTGCAATTATTGCAATACCTTCGGGATACCATTTCTTCAAGGGAATCAAACACTTCAACAGATCGAGTCATGCATCATTTGATGAAGACAAGTGGATTTGTAGTAGCGTAAGAAAGAAAAACCACATTACAATATTACACCACTGCCCTTGTCCGAATTCAACATTTTTTATAGATAAACTCAACCTGGAGAAGTTTCAGTTTAATATTAGTGCAGTGGGATTCGAATGGCAAAGTACTTTTCTTCCCTTTCTTTTCTTGAATAAAATAAAAATAGGACATACGATTATGAAGTTTAGTAACTTTAAATTTTCTTCGTTCAACTTCATCCTCTCGCGTAAGTCTTAGCTGGGAGTAATTATGATATTCTGCTGGAGGCCAAAATGAAGATTAATAAGCATATTCTGAAAGACGTTACCAACTTTGCTTTTATTCTTGGCAGCATATTTATAATGGTTTCTTCGGTATGGTAGACATGAAGTGGCCAGCAAAAATATATTGTAGCAGGTAAGCAAGCGTTCAGACAACAACAGGAGTTGTAATAATAGCATTCAGTGAAGCATGCTAGTAACGAAACATATTTCTCCGTGTATGTTAAGAAAGAAATATGACAACAGGTTCTTACTGTAAAAATTTATTCCTCCTTCTTGAGAAAGAAAAATGGTAAAACTTTTGAAACAGCCGTGAAAATTTTTTTGAACACGAGGAGAGGAAGGCCACGAGACAAAGTGAAGAAAATAAACATTTTTTTTCACTCGAATACGGGAGAATTTGGGGTGGAGGACTACTGAATATTATATTTTATGATCATTTCCCAAGATTCTTTTGTTTCATGATGTAATGAACTAATAAAAGAATGAAGAATACTAAAAAAGGCATGCAAAGTTGTAATGAGAAGACGGTACAGAATAGATTAAAAACCACGGCGGTGTCAGTTATTAACCAATTTCATCAAAATGAGTAGTTTTAAAGTTCCAAGCATTTTTAATGTGTTTAAGATAATTCTCCCTGTTGAACATCAAAACTATTTGTAATTGTAATCGAAAATTCAACAACTGTCTATAGTCTATCAATGTTTCATTTCTCCTATTCAAAACAGTGCTTTGTACTCCAGACTGATTAAAATTGACTTCGTTTTGTGAATGACGCAATCGCGTGGAAATATCTCTGCCCCGTGATAATGAATATTCAATGAGACGATAACATACGGGAATGATTTAATGGAGACTTTTTGGGAGATTATTATATGAGCCCTATTTGTAACATTAGAGTTTCAACTAACTCCCGTCCCTAAAATAAACTTTTAAAATGTGAGACATGACTTGAGAAATAACGGCGGCAAAGGTTTTGATCATCTCCAATTAGTGGCAGCCTATCCGACGAGCAGCAGGGTAAAACCAAAGGTCATGTAATTGATGAGAACGCAGGGATGGAGTTTATGTACATTTGATCTGTTAGATTATCCCCTTTCTCTTTTACCAATCGCCCGACTCCGACTCGACTATCTTTAGCTTAAAGTTTGGTTCTACCTTTGGTATGATGACTATTGATTGAATGCTTCACCAGAAGTTTGGTATTTTTAGATACGTTGAAACAAATCATCTTTCTGTTCTGTAGAGATTCATCGGAGTTCCTTTTAATGCAGAATGTTTAAACAATAGATTGAACGATGATAAAAACTTGATTTTCAAACCAAGCCTCATGCTATACAAATTATTGACAAAAATGTCATAATAGAAAGATTTTTTTAAAAGTTATAAAGGGTTGTAAATGTAAAGCAAGAGTGCGAGCCAGATCATCAACAGACGCCATACTGGTCGACGTCACGTCATTCAAAAAAGTGAATCTTTGAACATGTTTAATTTTTCTCATTGTGTGCTGACGGTAAAAAATGTAGGGAGAAAAGAGATTATTAATGTTATTTAAGAAGCCCAGTTGAAGAATGCCTTTTGTACCATTCTTTTTCTTTTCATTATCTACCTGTTTCTTCCTACTGTTGTTCATTATTATTAGAGTGGCATTCGGGATCTCTGAGACTCCTCCCAGTCACTAAAGTCTGCCTGGGTGGCCTTCCTCCAACGATATTTCGATACATTTTTAGTTCAAAAATTTAAAGGGTAAGGGTACACAACGCAGGTTGGAGTCGGAGAATTCATTTTTTGCACCGAACTTTTTAAATGCCAGTGCCACAAATATATTGCTAGCAGTGACTTGTTTTGAAAACTTGTTTTAGGTTTCACTGCTCCTATTCAATCACCCAGTTAAAAGTCATATTTAATCCTAGTGATATTCAATATTTATTGTTTGTTACACGGCAAAATACCTGCACGGGTTTATGGCATATGGATGACAATTATTTGCTGAAGCAAATATTTGTAAGATTTTTTAAAACAAAATATGTGTAAACCAACTCAAAACGCTTTTGTTTCATTTCGACTCTAACCTCCCGATGTGGGGGACACATGACGTGAGTCAGTCTTTTTCAGTTCTGGCGAATCAAACTCTTGGAGAACTCTCGTCGGACTTTTTCCCATGACAAAACGGGTTGTTTTGTTCAGTTTCACTCGTTGACTGAACGCCACATTGTTGTCAATTGTAACTTTGTCTTCTGTTCATTCTAAAATGCTCCTTTCAAGTCTTCAGTTCATTGTTATTACGCGATAAGTGCTTTTATTTTCGCCATTATATCGTTTAACAATTCTACAATAAAGAATTGAAATGATCTCAACCTTCTCGAATTTAAAAAAGCAGCAGTTTATTTTTACTTTTCAAAGTGAAGATCATTGCTTTCCTGTGGAGTGTAGACATAATCAAAATAATAGCAAGCAACCACAAAAACTTGACGGTTGCTTTTTGTTCCCACACTTGATGGAATTTTGTTCCCACCATATTGCGTGTACAATAAAACAAAAAGACGAGGCGTACGAACATTATTTAGATTTCTCCTCTTCTTGTTGATCTGGTACTCAATTGCCCCAACTGCAACTCCTCCAACCCACAAAAAGATTTATTTACGCCATCTTGCTAGTAAGAACAATAAGTGTGTATCATGCAACACTTGACGCTTCTTTGACAATCTCCAGAAATAAAGAAATGGCCTGCGTCTTTCACTAACTTATTTTTTAAAGGCGATATAAAAAACACAATTTCCCAAGCTCTGACAAGTTGAAAGGGGCAATAAACATCTGACCATCTTTGTCTCTTTCGTTTTCGTTTACCCATTTGAATGTGCACACTGTAAAAGCTGACGTTAGAAGAGGAAAAGAGCGTGGTTGATTGCCTTTGCCTACAATGTTCACATAAATGTTATTTCACAAAGTGTAAATAAACCTAGGAAGTACGCTTGAATAGATCGCGGTTGAATAAACTTTGACAATGGACAAACGAAGAGATTAAAAGTCAATTAAATGTCAGTTACTTAAAGATGTTGTTGGCGTCTGCAATAAATTAGGTGAGATGTGGATTAGGGTTTAAAAACTTTACTCCAAACTATTTATATAATGACTCCTAGTTATTTTCTCTGACACGCTAAAATACATCAAGTTAACGAGACGGTTTGAGAACCGTGATATTTGGCTAAAAATATTTCCAGGCTATCCGTCTTCATAGGATGAGGGTGTTATTTTGTATAAGTCGCACTCAGCTAGAAACGGAGCTCATCTTTTAAAGAAGGCATTGGCCTTTCAAAGAGTTTTCTTGCTTTAGTCAAACTTATAAATGACTGTGGTCACGAAGGTTTTCTTTTGTTTAATCTTTTCACATTTTATGCCTCATATTAAGAATGCATTAGTATGGGTGTCTAGCACGCTAACCGCAATGCAAAATGCAATTTGTCTTGGTTTTAAATGTATAGATAGTTCTCGTGAAGTTTGGGTTAAAAAATGTGCCCATCAACTATTTCCAACAATGTTAGGTTTATTATTATTGTGGGTAGCAGTAGTGCCAGTAGTGGGTGTTGATTGAATTGAGGCAGTCAATAACTCACCTTTGCCATGCGAGCGGGGCAAGGTACGCTGTCCCGGTTGCTTCCATTGCTTGGGGGACCACTGTTGGATGCATTGGCGACATTGGAGAGACATGACACTGGGACAAGTTCATGGGATGTGCCGGTTCTCAGTCTCAAAATTAATCTCCAATGTTCGTGACCCGCAACTGTTTCTGATTTTACTGAAAGGAGGACTGGGCCCAATTTCTCATCTGTGGCCAAAAAGTTGTAATGTTCCTGTAAAACAAGAAGCCAAAACGAATGATTAGACAAACATGTTAGATTATTACTAGTTTTTCTCTGAACGAAACAACTTAATCAAAATTACATTGCAGATAATTTTTCAGCTGTCAGTTTAAAAAATGTTTGCAATTTACTTTATTTACAACAATGTATCTTATAGTATCTTATAGTATTCGTATTTCATTGTGGCTTTTTTTTCATCTTGAATCAAAGAATGAATCTAGAATTCATTTGTTTGGTGAACTGCTGACATGACGTTTGCACTTTGGCAATGGTTATTCTACACGCAAGTAACTGTCGTGATACAAAAGACTCAACACCAATGAGACACAACTTCAATCGATATTATGCCAATTGAAGCAAATGCTTACAAATACAAAAGAATTTCTTTATCAAAGACAACCATCCCTCGAAAGTTTTAGATTTGGTGGTCTTTTAACATTCGTACAACTTTCATTTGAACATCAGAGTACGCGAACCCCGTTATGAAACTGATTGATTTTTCCGCAATAACCTACATTATCAGAAATGGGAAATGATTCACTGCAGCATTCACTACGGGATGTGGTCTCTGCCTATGCTAATTTCTGTTTTTCGATAGCGTAACCTACATTACCATTTGTTTGTTTCGAGTTTTAGGGTAGGAAGATGTAAAGATTTGTCCATTGGGTTGAGAACGCGATGCGCTGTTATTATGATTTGATTATGCAGAGATTGAAGTTCATTATCTCACATACACACTTGAACCGTTTAGGTATTTTACAGAATCAGAGATGTAATCTACGGATAAGGAAAAGTGCCGATTATTAAGAACCGAATCAATAATTAAAATGAACACGATAAATAATGTAAGAAGTTTTAAGACCACTTTCTACTGAATGTGTACCAGTCAACACTCACTGAAATTATTCCACCCAACCAGGGAAGAAATGAAAGTGGAATTATACAGACATTAGACAACTTGATTCAGCATTCAGTACATTGTAAACTCTTCAACTCAGACAACTGTTTTCCCAACCTGATCACTGATTAAAAATGCAGATAATTACGACTATTATTTTATTGTAAAAGCATAACGGAGAGGTAAGATGAGCCTTTATTCGTCACTCTAATAATAATAATGAATTGTTTATTAACGCATGTTTGCTTCAAATAAATAATTTGTGTGCACATTGCGTATACCTACCTACCACAGTTTTTACATTTTACATGTTACGTCTGTTGATTTCAATACGTACAATACAATACGCTGCGTACTTTCTCTAGCAAATCCAGACTTGCAGCCATGATGTCCAGAGCAGTAAGAAAAAGTTCGGAAGAGCAGTTAGTTCGAAAACCTGGACAGAATACTTAATTTTATTGCCTTTTAAGTTTTCCTTCGTTTATGTGCGTGACCACCCGGAATACACGCAACGCAAACAAAGTAAACATTCAGTGGACGCGCCTCTAGTTGATGACTGTGACTATTGTGAGTCTTGAGAGCCCTCCCTATTTCAGAACTGGAAAAAATCAAAACAAGCTACGGAATTGCAGTCTCAGGCCTACGTGCCTTTACCTTTTAAGTAGGTAACTCATGTTTTAATCATTTTATTTGCCGATGTAAGTAAAAGCGGAGGTGGCATGCAACATGCAAAAAAGTGAGTCACCCACGAGGCTTCGACTTCTCTCTCATCTCTCGTGTCTCACAGGCTCAAGCTCAATTCAGTTCAAGCGAGCTTATAATTCTGCTGACTCGCCTTCCTGACCCATCAGGTTGGCGTAATAATACAATAAGAATTTCATATAATTGTGAAACCTACCTTTCTAGACTTAAATTAATCGACAATTAGCGTTCACAGTTTTGCAGTTTGGGATGGTAAGTGAAATTGAACTTGATGCGTGGACTACTTAGAAATCAATACAAATACAACCCACGGCGTAAGAAAAATGAGTTTCGCGTACAATGGCATGAACCATTTTCAAAAAATTAGTCATACTCCAGGGAACCGAGTAATGTTTCTTACTCACCCACCGAACAATCTCTGCATCTTTAATGATAGTCTGGTAGGAAAGAAATAATGAGTCATTGTTTCAATTGTTATGTTTCGTGAGTAAGAATTGCACTGCAGTGACTCCTTGAGTCTGGGCTGTAAAATCGATTACATTCATCAGCAAAATTGAAGGTAGGAGAATAGAATATCATTTACTTACGTAAGCATTTTCGCCGCTGATTTCTTCAATTTCATTCAATTCAATCACCGAAATGTTAGAATCATGTAAATTCCATTTAAAACATACCATTAAAATATCATATAATGTACAGAGCAGGTAGATTCAGTATTTGAAATATTTATTTCGAATGGTATGAAATGACTGCCATAAAATATAATCAGTTACTAGCTTTGCAGTGACCTACAATATTTCTACAGGGGTACAAGCACATTTAATGCCAGCAATTAGAAAATGGTTTTTATTTATTAGTATTATTTAACAAAATAGGAATTTGGAAAGTATATCGGTTTGGTTTAAAGCCATATTTTAATTAACTCATTGCATTTATATAAATCACTGATAAAGTTTGCAAACTAGAATAATATAATATACCTAATTTAACTTTGTGATCACGTTGCTCCAGTTCTAAAACCTAACATGTTGATGAAACGTACTCCTTTTACGTATTTGTAACAGAACAGAGCTGCTAATTTCATCACATCTCTAAAACATGCCTAATTATTCTGTTTCTAGTTTTGATCAGTTTTAGATCAGTAGGTCAATAATCAATCAAAACCTCCTCTTCTATGAAGATGGACTCCGGCAGGTCTATGTACATCACATACAGAGTACCAGGTGCTAAGTTGACTACTTCCCTTTCCTGTTTGATGCCTCCAAGCCAGGAAACTTTTACGAATACTAAAAGGTTCTATTGAATGCTAGGAATGATTTATAAAAATAGTCACATGGCTTACAGGAATTATGTGGAAGTTACACCAAAATACACCAAGGCCTAAAGCTGTAAACCCCGTTCATTAGTAGGTATTGAAGTTGAAAGGACGGAAGATTCTGAATGCGAATGGAAATCGTAGTTTTAAATAAACCGTTTGTCTGTATATTATAAATATACCCCGGAGAAATGATACCTAATGTTGATGCTGATTATTGATGTTTCTCTTGCTTGTAAAATTTATAACCATTTGGTAATTATTCTGATAAAAACTTGTGGATAAAGTACTACGCAACATTTTAACCAAGTGAACCACTTGAAGGTTATAAAAAGTAGTAGAGTGAGGTTTTTACATTAATGCCCATAACTAATCACCGTTTACTAACGATGCAACATGTGCAGTGAGTATTATACAGTTCCTTATACGGTTTCTTTTAAAGGCATCTTTTTTTTGGTTTCCGGAGGGTAATTCTCACTGACCGAGTAACAATATTTTTGTTAAAATCACGCAGTTCTACGATCCTAGTACCCGTATGACTTCATAAAATTTAGAAGGGTGCCTTACATGTAGCAAATAAATGGATAATTCGAGCTTTGAGTCATCCTTAACATGAAAGATGTTTTTCCTTAAAATACCCTTTCTTACGCATGAGATGACTAACAGAATTTGAGGAAATCCTCTACTGTTATTAAATTGTGGTAGAGGGAAGGAAGGTGTTTATTTCTACAAGCCTGATCCTGTCACTTATTGCATACGCAGGTAAATAAAGTGAAGCTGATCTGTCGTTATTAAGAGTTGACGCCCTGTACTGATGCGTCTCTGGCCTTTAGTATTTTTGTAAAATCATTTATTGAAGCCACATATTCCAATCGAGGTCTGTATAGTGATGAAAAGTTCTTTTGTTGCAAGCGTTTTTGTGAAGATGTTTTGTTACCCAAACAAAATTAGTTCGCTTATGAATGGGATTCATCACTGTCACGTCATCCATCTTTGACCACAATATAGCTTTTTATTTTACGCAATCTGACAAAAACACGGGTAACGAGTGCCCCCACCTACTTTAAGAAATGTGCATGAAATTATGCGAAATACGTCAAAAAGACGAATCTTTATTTTATACTATTATTAATGTGAATATCACACAGACATCTTGCTTGACTGGTCATCAGATTTGCTGCGTGCAATTTTTGAAACGCTGCAAGTAGGTCATCAAAGTAGAAAAAGAATTTGTTAGTGTCTAGAAAGAGCATAATAATAAGGTGTAAGTAAGGGGCACCACGATATTCTGAATCCACGCAAAACTCACGTTATCATGAAGAGCATAACTTCTACCTATATACTGGGAGATGATATTCCTATGATATAACACGTTACTTTGATGAAGATAACGGTTTAAAGCATGGCGTTTTAGGGGGTGACGTAAGTCACACCACAGTAAATAACTATTGACACATTCAAGCAAAACATCGTGTTGCAACAATAATAAAAAGTGGAGTTGTGGTAGAGGTATTAAGCCGAAGGCATCTATTGTCTCTTTTCCTCTGACAGACAGCATGTACCACATCATTAGATGAAAGGAACAACAACGAAAAATCTATGGAATTGTAATCCCAATAATAGTAATAAGTACAATGAAGTTATTATTGTGAACGTGCTATTACTAAAAGCTTTAAAATTAAACTCCTTTAATCTATTCGAACGAAAAAGCTGAACTGCAAACCGCATGTCACTGTACAGTGTACACTATTTTGGCTTTGTCGGTACGGTGGCGCTTTGGCTACCTGAAAGAGTCAAGTTATCCTAAAGCGTTACAACTGTCTCATGCTTAAAAAGCATGTTCACTCCGACAGCTCCAAGTTTTTAAATGCAAATCATTATGCAACACAGCAGTGCTTATGGGTAATTCAGATATTTAAAGTTACTCTTCTTGAAATATTTATTTTAATAGCTATAGTATTATATAAAACTTGTTATTCAATAAATGTTGTTTTAGTACTGTCATTAAGTAATTTTTTTAAACGTCTAGAGTAAATTAAAATAACTGGCAATGACAATCTACATGTCACCACATTTGTAACTGACTCCGGGATGTATTAAAAAAGATATTCATTTTTGATGCTTGTATGTTGTACAGATTCCATCGGGTAATGAAATAAAACTTGATAAAATGAAGTTTTCCTTGCTTAACTTCAACTTTTATGTGCTTGTCTTGCAAGCGCATTTCAATTTAATAAAGTAAGAAGTTGTGTTAAAAAAAAGTAAGTTCCACCTTTTTTCAATGGGCCGGATGTGCATAACGGTGAAATACTATTTGCCACAGTCATACAGTCAACATTAATAAAAAACAAGCTTTTGATTTGCCTTCATAAAAACTTAATTCACTCCACTCAACTAAGCTTTCAGATAGTGGTTAGAAAAGTGATTTATTTCATTTGAAACGGACGAGCGCTACTTTGTTGATTAAACTCGAAACTTTACTTTCTATAAAATGCAATCTTAACAGCCAGCTGTGCTGAATTAATTACTATTGAGATGATAATTTTATCAAGGCAGAGGAAAATCACAACTTCTGACTGTCTCTCACCGCTCTTTTTTCTTTGTCCATTCTTCTAACTCCCCAGCGAATTCTTAGAAACATCATTTACTTGAGAAACAGTTTTTTGGCGTGTGGCGAACTTCTGACTATTTATGTGATTTTTCTTTAGTGTAGTATTTTATCCGACACTCATGCTTTTTGTATTAGAAAGTCAACTAAAATCAGGAGCTCTTCGCTTTTTCCCATCACCTCTTCTTTGTTCATAAAAGACAAACTAAATTGAACTTGCACTGCTAGTGCCAAACCAATGCCCAATATAACTTCTGAAAACGTTAAAAACAGTTGAAAACTTTCTTAGGCTATTTTATGCATTGGAAAATTTATATACTTTTAACACTATATGCGATAGAAAAAGTGTTGAGTTATTGTAGATAAATAATTTTTCAAATGTTAAAACATGTTCCTGTGACAAGCTCAAGTCAAGTCATGAAGGAGCGTTGAGAGTAAAAAGTGAAACCGACCATTACACTCTCATGAATCAAAAATCTACCCACCATCAAAATTGTGAAAATTCTCACTATTTGTTTGGTACTTAAACAAATACCATTCCAAGCATAAGAATTGTAATAGTTTATTTTTTAAATAAAACAAAAATTAACGACGAAATGTACAAAATAATACGTTGTAAGAAAAATACAGTTAAGGTATTATTGAAGGTATTATTATTACAGTTGAAGCAATGAATTTCGTGATTTCATTAAAATGACGTAAAATTTAACCGTCATCATCATCAACAACAACCTCTGCGTAAAAAAACCTCAATTTTATTTTCTGATAAGTTTTAAAACAAAAACACAAAAGTTTCGTAAGTATAAAAATTCACGCAAAATATTATTTTGATTACAATGCAATATTGTAAATAGTAAAAAGCAACTACACAAAATAAATAAACACCAGAGCATTTCTATTTTTTATTGTATTGTCTTTTTTCACGATGACGCTTAATGGATCATGACTCTGTTGACCTTTACGTCATTTAAGCGTAGAGTTACATGTAAAAGTGTTTAAAAAGTTGTTTTACATTTAACTGACAATCCAACATCATTACTGTGTATTCATAGCACAAAATTGCTGATTAGTATTTGATGGATGTGTATGTAAATTGTTATCTGGTTAACTATTTAGACACGGGCGAATTGTTAGTACTGAACTGACGATGAGTGATGGATGATGCACTGCTTATTTATTTAATAGCCACATTATGTAAATAATAAGAAATACTTTGGATGCCGAAAACGTAAAATAAACCATTTGCAAGCTATATATCGTCTGCTTCATTTTTGCTACTACAAAAGAAATGTGGACCTACCTTCTACTGTGCCTACAAACAACATAAATATCGCCATAACTGTTTGATGTAATTACAAATGCAAGGACAATGAAGTTGGATTAGGATAACCAAAGAAGCCTGAACAACTACCAATGAAAATCATTCAAGCAATAACTTGTTTCGCGTGTGTGTAAACGGAGAAAGATAATATGTATGTATATGAATGTCAATAATGGCAATCCCTTCACATTTTCATCACTAACAATCAAATCAATGAAAAACGAATTTTAGATTGCAACTCTGAAGATCGTAATAGTACAAATAATGAGTAATGTGCATTGTGTCGTGATTCATTTCATTTGTTATTGCTATTTGTGGCAGTAGCTAGGCTATAAAGTAACGAATGAACGTTCCTGTATCAAAACGTGGAACGAAATCATTAAAAACTATTTAAGAATATTCATACATTATCATTTACCATCCCATTCCCAAATCTGACTTCTTAATTACAAAACGCCAACGTGCCTACGGATTTCCAAATGCATCCACGAGATTTGCGCACTGATGACGTCTAAGATATGATAAAGATCATGTGTTCCAAACGTATGTGGGCTGCTGAGAAGGTAGCATTCTATTTCTACTTAAAAAGTAGCATTATTAAAAATATGATTGAAGATGTAAAAGAAGTCTCATCACAATTTGATTCTAAGATCTTTTTCTTAAGGCTTGATCCTTGAATGCTGAAAAAATTGCAGGTTTCGAATGACCTTGTCACCAAACTTTTCAGGTAATGCAATTTTTAGCTGTACCCTTTCAACCTTTTGCGTTTGTTAATTTCAACACTATAATTCTTATTTCTTATGTGGGCATAAAGTAATAATTTCATGAGAAAAATTGCTTTCCCATGACGGATCAGGTATGAGTGACCGAGAATTTTGTGGACACGCATTATTATTTTTACACGTGATGATGAACCAGCGAGCGACTCCTTTACGATTTATTACTATCTGCCTAGATTTTTCAGCGACTACACACTCGCCGCCAACAAAAATTACAATAATATGTAATATGAAATAATAATAATAAAATTACTTGTTTTGATTGTTTGAATTTTTCTCAGACTTATCAGTAGGGAAAACTTTCATAGAAGCAAACGAAATAATTTTTTTACGATTACAAGTTGCCTGTCTGGCAGATATCCAACGTTCGTGTATTAAATTCGATACACCACTCTGGACTTTTAGAAAGGATCTTCTGACAAGATACCTGCTGTGGTCAATGCAAATCGTCTGTAAGCACTGTTAAACGGCAATCTTCTTACACTTGAAGATAAGTTTTCAGCAATATGTGCAATTGTGTACATTTATTTGGAATTTGGAAACAAACTCGCATAGTGAATTGACGTCGTATTTTGTAAGGATGGGTGGGTAAATTGTAAATTACATCGAATTAAATTGAAACACGGCATGCCAATCCGTTTCGTCTAGTACTTGCCTATTTCCAGATTCAACGAAGCAGAAGGAAATGAAAAGCACATTCCAAAAATCAACTAAGTAGAACTAAGAAAGTAAAAAACGATGGAACGATTACGAAGAAGTGGCCGGATGTCTTTAATGATGAAAAACAGTGAGTTTCCTGTCTCTCTCCACTGAAGACAAAAGGAAGAGGCGGAGATTCTATCTGAGACACAATGGAAAACGAATCGCATAGTGATTATATGCATTTTTCTTTGTGCACAGCCACACAACTCCATCCACCCACCCAACCCAAACCCAATCTCGATATTGTATCACAAAATACAAGCCCTTAAAACCAAAGTCTGGGTTACGCTACGACACAGCACACACCTGCCTGCCTGTAACATAATATAACTTCGTTATTATGCGTTCCATATCCTCAATAAAATGATACTGCATTTTTACAAGTTCGCAATAAAAAGTACGAGCCAAGAGAGGAACTGAACGACGAGGGTTCTTCTATTAATATTGGAAACTAGATTTGCCGGATGCTGCAACTTGCTGCAAGGAATGCTGATGACCTGATGCCACTTTGCATAAAAAGGACGCTTGACAGGGAATTAGATGACGAAGCATAAACCACAATGGCTTATTTAGAATTCGACCAGAATGTATTCTATGTATTTTATTTCTTATTTGTGCTGCCCTTCGTGCTTTTGTAGTATTTGATTTAAATATGCGGGCTCATCTTCAAATATACAAAAAGTAGCCCCATTTCAATACTTAAATGCTAAAAGATTTGTCTTAATGCGTCAAACAATAAAAAGCGAAGTTGAGGATGTGAGATTCCCGAAAGGCTTATTTCACATTAGCGCAACAAGAGGAACTGTCAAACGCACATGTGGAAAACAAATAAATTACTTGATTTGGTGATAATCAGTCATTGTCCATCCATGTTGGCAAAGTTGCCACCTAACCTTTTGAAGTTACCAACCGAAACCTTGAAACTTTGACAGATTTGAAGGATAGACCGGTTGATGTTGCAAATATGAGAGAGTTTTGGGAGCTAATGAAAATGACTGCTTTTCTGTTTGAAATGGAAAGGTTAAGTTGTGTGAATCCTAGATGAATTAACCAGTCAGTGTTAATTTTCCTCAGCCTAGTGAGTCAATGTTGGCTAATGCATTAGACAAATACGTCAAAAGCTTAAAATAAATACATGTTCATTAAAGAAAGCGGGAAAATATCTTATTTATTTTAGTAAATAACGACACTTTACTAGTGTGCAGCTATCAATGTAGACATTATTCTTGTCAAGTCCCAGTAACATTTTACCATTTCTTTTTATTCTCACATGCACCAAGACGAGCTGTTGTATAAACAGGTAATGTGGTAAACTTGATCGCATCAATTCATTTTGATGAACACAACTTGTGCGTAGTATATAATGGATTGTGATGAGTGACCACCATTTCACACTGGTAACTGGCAAGCCACCCTTCGAGCATTAATGAACACGAAAAACGTGCGCAAAATTCCACTAACCGAAAAGATTTTAGCACCACTTCAGACAAGAGATTGAGTTGAGTGCTGTTGATGGTGATGCTGAGTTGATGATGTATAAAAGCCACTGTTTTACTTGCCTCGTTTTTTTCTTGCCATACAAAAAATATATTGTGAATGATTTAGCAGAACCTAAATAGATTAGTATTTGCAGACTAAATTGCTTTTTACATTCTCTTCTCTACTAATCTTTTCATGCTTTTGGCAGTCGACCATGAAATAACCATTTTGCATTCTTTTTTCGCGGATTAGATCAAATGGAAAGAATAAACTGCATTATAACTGCTCTGCTTAATATGAGCTACTGATTATGACAGTGTGGTACAAGAGCGTATAAATGTCATCAGACAGCTCCGTCATAATTATCATTTTCGTATCTTTTAATAAATTGTCTTTCAAATTCTAAAAATTCGAATGAGCGGACACTCTAGTCTGTTTAAACTGTAGGAAATAAACTCTCATTTAAACTTTTCAGTTCATTTGATCTAACTTTGATAAAACAATCTAAAAGATTTGAATTTAATTTTTATTTTCATCATTCAATGCTTTACTGACAATTAATGTCAATTCATTTCACACTCCACTCTCCCACATTAAATACTCATTATGTCATAATTTAAAATTATTGCCCAACCAAGCCCAACAAAAAGTTATTGCAGCAATTATATATTTAAATAAGAAGATAAATGAACATTTTATATCCACATTAGGTATAAATATTTCTACTCAATCTAAATCATTTCACTTCGTGTGAAAACAGATTTATTTGTGTCCTACATAATATTTTCTTGGGTTAACCCTTATCAAGAATACAAAATATGCAATGATTGAGGTTTTATTTTACTTTTATCTCACTTTCTGTAAATCATTCGAGGTTGTCACGTTGTCTGTCAGCCCTTCCAAATACACTATGTTCATTATTTATCGTGGATGAGTTAAGTTGCAGTCATGCAGTAGTACCAGTTAAAGAATTAAAGGATTGCTTTAGTGTGTCCCATAATGTATAAAAATAACAGTGTCGACAAGACGCTTTAGCTGATGATCAGAAGAGCTCTTCAATCATCAATTAAGCTACGGTCGACTGGTGCTTAAAATGAAAGGTCTCTCACTGTGATACGGAAAAGTGTGAAGCATTAACTGTGAGAAGAGAAATAGCCCCGCTAAAATTTATTGGTGATGGTATTGGTGATCCCATCTCCAAGACCAAGATGCTGTTTCATTTCCTGAGTTGCTGTATACTAATGATATCAAAAATGTCTACGCCGATGTATTCATCAATCAATAACGCCTTCGTTTTTAAAAGTGAGGAAGAAATTAAAGTGACGGGTTGCTGCCTAAGCGGATGATTATGCATTTATCGCTGATAGGAATGCCGTAAAGCAAAATAACACACAACATTATGCATATTTGCACTATTCATGATGAATGTTTCTTCTATGACAAGGAAGATGCAACTTCTAATAATTGCAGGTGCTCGCACAATTTTAACATGGTTTGCTAAAGGACAGGATAAAATGTCATCTTCCTACTTCAAAGAAAAACAGAGGTCTTTCCTGGTCTAACAAATGGCGACAACAATGAATCTGTAAAGCAATGCCTCAAAGTAACCGATTTATTTCATTAAACTAATCAAGTGGTCAGAGAGAGGAACATCAATTTGCACTATGTATAAGAAAGATTATGGCAAAGCCAACTTAAATTATTAAAGATGACGTTGGTGATAAGTAATAATCACAGGGTATAGAGGGAAGGTGTTGTGCATGCAAAAATTGCAGTGTGCCCATTCTTCACTAGCTGAAATTTCTTATGTACTTTTTTAATTTTTGTTTTCCATATTACTTTATCTCGCATTTATGAATATAAATACTTTTTGAGTGACCCACAGACACAAAAATATGCCATCAGCATCTGCCAGTTAAATTCCTTTAGAGGAGAATTTTTAATAAGTGAAAACAGCCTCATTATAACTCAACAAACTACAGGCAATAAGTCGCCGTGTTTGGCTAACCATCATGTTTATGTAGTGATTCGTTTACAAACAGCAACTAGATAGCACTCATTATCAATAATTAAGGCTCTGCAACTCTAATCATCTGTGCCATTTAAGTCTGTGCCTCAAAACAATTTTCAAATCGTCAACCCCCAGAAGCATAACCACATCATTGTTAAATAACTACCTTCCCCGGGCCGTAATGTTACTTTACTGAGCAAGAGTAAATAGTTCTTTTCTGCAATTAAATGCGACTATTCCGACTTAAGAAGTAAGAAAACACATTATTTCAACAAACAAGTTGTTGCATTAAATTTCATTTTCTTGACAAGCCGAATGCATAAACAAAGATTTAATTCAATTATAGTAGCAACAAGCCACACACAACATCGTCGTATTTAACGTCTCTTGAACTTCATTAGACTTGTGATGGCGAAAAAAAAGTTGTAGCGCAACAGCAGGAGTTTTGTTGCGTTTCTACTTCACGTACATTATAAATATTTCGAGATCTTTTTCTTTTCTTTTCTCCTACTGAAAAAGAAGTTTTTTCTTGCCGAAGGAAGGCTAGGCTGGCCTCTGCTGACGATGAAATATGATGATTAAATAAAGAATTGGATGACTTCCTGGGAGAAAACTGCTTAAAAGATGGGGTCCAAATAGATAAATTAAGCATATGAACAAACAAAGTATACTTAGGCAAGGTACACCAAACTTTACCAAGCCGCTTGCTTGCAATAATGTAATCAACGTCTGGGCAAAAATGGCATGCCGGTACTTATCCATATTGTTTTTGTATTGAGATGAAAAGAAACTTTATTTTATTAATTTATGAAAGATAAAGCGGAGGTGCTGTAGTGTCACCGTCACATTTATATTTATAGCCGAAAAATTATAAAGTGTAAAAAAGTTGTATGGGACACATAAAAGGCAATAAATAAACTCTGTGCTATATTGAATTCGACGTAAGCAAAAGCAACACAGCCACCGCCGCTTTATGTATGCACAAAAAGTTCACACAAGGTGACTAACCTCATTCCATCGAGTGTGTGCGATGTACTTTGATAGATTACTATTTTCCTGTCACCTTTTTTTGTTTGTAATCTAAAAACCAACCATAAAGTGCAAACTCAGTAGCCTAAAGTCAATTGAAAGCACCCATTTCCTTTATGATGCATTCACTCTCTTCGCAAAAAACATCGCTATTTCAAAGAAAGATTGAGAAAGACGAAAAATTTCAACGCTAGCATTTATCAGAAAACCGCATCAGTGTTTCACATTGTAAATTCAACCAATAAAAAGAAAAGTTTGGTTAGGAACAAAAACACCATAGACTCCATTAAGACAATAGCCTTCCCGGTGAACTTTGTAATAGCACCCACCAACTTGGTCTAGATTAAACTACATCTCACCAAGCAATTCGCATGTGCTCTTAGAGTAAAGTACGTCTCATTCAAACTTGCAACAAAGAGCAACAGAAACAAAAGAAATCAAATATTGCAAGCCAACAATGTTATGTCACGAGTTTTTTATAAGCTTGCAAGGTTATTGTGTAATAATAAAGTAGCGTACTAGTTTTAAAAGAAAAGGTCCTCCCCTACCGAGTCTTTTATGAATGTCATTTGTCTCTCAGAAAACAATAAAAACGAAAAACACAATTTACGTTATTTTCGTGAGTCAATTTGTTTAGTAGAGCCTCTAGACCCTAGACTCGAAGTAAAGGCGAAAATTGGAATATTCCTTTTTCTTTCCTTTTTTAAAAGGCAATATCACGAAACCATAATATTTACTTTTTGATGGCTTTTTAAAACTCATCAGATATAATAAAGCGGATGAGTGTGTTCCTTCCGATGATGATGATGGGTAAAGTTTTGAGTGACTTTTCCTGCAAGCTAATGATAAGGGGGTTCTGTTCTTTTCTCGAGAAGTCAGATAATATTCATTTCATGAGTGTAGCACACAAGCAACCACGCTCAATATACATTCAACAATTGAGATCTGAGCCCGAGCCGACGTAAAGATTCCAAACAACTTTACCTGTACACTCTCTCTTCTCTTATTGCGTGAGAGTGAGATAACTTTTTGTATTAGATTGCTCGTTTAACGAACACTACAACCTGCGCACACAAATTCAAGTGAAGTAAACGGATAATTTCGTTTTTGATACTGAAGAAAAGGTTTGCTCAAAAAAATGACGACGATGCCGATACATGCTTTCAAGGAACTCTGAACCAAAATGAGCAAAGCACAAATAACAAAGAAGACAAAAAGTTTTGCTTCTCACAGATTAAGAATGCTACCTGACTCACAACTATTTTCTGTTTATGAATCATCCGTTTTTATGTATTTAACGAATGACTTTACGCTTCTTTTTCTGCTTTCTTGTGAAGTTTCGCTTCTTGATTTCTTTAGCTCCTTTCATTCAGCTTAACTAAATCAACAGAGCGAATCTTCTTTTCATGGACTAAAAGGCCGTGACCAAAAAAAGTGATTTTTAAAAATAGTCATATTTTACCAGCTAAGATAATTCCTCTTTAGAAGTTCGTAAATTTTTACTTACAGTATCTCAACAAAAAGAAAACGTGGATGCATAATAGTGGGATTTCTAGAATGATAATAATAATTGTGCCATATTACAGGTTACTGTATAACATCAAACTCAAACCCGTCGTCATCGTCATCCTACCACCAAAGGTAAATTACATGGCGTGACAAACCATATCTTAATCAAATGCATAAGCTTCAAAATAGCTCTAATAGCTGGATGCTCCAAGTATCAGCGTCGACAATGTGTTGACTTCTACGTATGTAAAGATAGATGAACTGTTCCTCTGAAGTAAAATGCATGCTATGTTTTAGTGTCGTCGGTGCTGCTGCTAAATCTTCAAGGAAAGATAGAGGAGACAAATCAGCTCAAAATATATCACCCTACAAATGACGAGAAAGGCGGGTTTAGTATTAGTTTCCTTTTACAGATAAAAAAGATGACATTTTTACAGCAGACAGGATTGAGAATTACGAGGAAGATGACACTGGGTTTCCATTTTGTCACAACGAAATAAGATAAATAACATTTTTCATACTTCTTCATGCACTTACATTATTCATGCTACACACATTTTTCAAGAGAAGCAAATTGATGGGATTTTACTTATGTGAATTGCACAGGATGCAGCCAAGAGAAGGGATGAGACAGCGACGAATGACAAACTCGGTACGATTTTACAAACCAAAATATTTTGAAACTTTACGAGAAACGCCCACGCAATTTACCAACAGTTATTTTTCAATTCGATTCGAGTTGTGTGTGGTGTAAGAACCAGAAGCCTTCCCTAAATACGAGTAATAAATTACTCCGAAACAGGATATTATCGTGCATTTCACTAGCGACTGAAGACACTACAACAGCAGGAGCAGGAATGAGGCAAATGACGTTGTTTGTTACACTTCAGTTTGTGTGGGAACAGAACAATGAAATAAAAGAGAGCCATCATTTCCGTACCTTCCGTTGGGTTTTGGCCGCTCCGCACATGACGGAGTTCCTCTGTGTTTTAATACTACAGACGAACGACCACTTTTTATGGCATGTTAGCTTTTGGAGACAAAGGATGAGCCAAAATGGCTCGTAACACGAGAAAACATGTTCTAAGGAGAGGATGTGATGGGAATGTGTGCTGTGTATATTAAATATGTATATAAATTTTTAGGGCAAGGTGAATCCCTTTATCCGTTCCTCCATCTTTCTATCATTTTAACAGGAAGTTACGGTTACTACAACAAACCCTGTTCCTATTCATTTGCTGCAGCCCAAGCGTCGTTCTCATGATGTCATGTTTATTTGGGCTTTCTACTCTAGCACATTCAAAAGAGACAAAAACACTACCACAGAATGGAATATCCCATTCCGTTCCCTGCCCGAAAAAGGGATCAACCATAGTTTTTGGGAGTCGTATTGCGTGCTAAAAGAGCGGAACAGGAAGTCAGGTAAATAATTTAAAGCTCTCTGCTAATACAGAGTAGAATACCCGTTTTTTCTAGAAAGTATGACATCTGAGTAGGCAGAAAATTTTCCTAAACTGTTTCTTTATCTCCACTTTATTAAAATTGTCCCACATACCTACATTACAAACTTTTAAATTTTTCCACTTCCTTTCATTTTGGCTTAAGAAAATGAAAAAAACAAAACCAATAGTAGCTTTCTGCGTTTCCTTCGGGTTAAATTGATTCATCCGTTTCCTGTACATCACGAAAAGTACAAAAACACTAAAAGCATTCGTTTCTTTGAAAAAGCTACGAATTAAACCTTCTCAAGCACTTCGTCACCTGATTTCATTTGTCAATGTGGGTGCCAATATTAAACTATTTTTTGAGGGCTTTATTGAAAGCTTAAGAAAAAATTGGGTCACTCTTATCCCTGCAACGAGAGCAAAGTGGATTCTCTCAGTTTACTTGGAATATTGCGTCAGCAAAGCCATGTTTTTAAACTTTTCGTATTTTTTATTGCCACAAAGCTCAAATTATTTCAAACAAATGAAGTTTTTTATCGAAATGGAAATTAAAAGTGCAATATATTGTCTGCGAAATTAAAGTCCTTGTACTTTTGTCCCGCGTCTGCGAATGCTCTTTTTAAAGCCTCAAATACAGAGCAAGCAGCAAGTGCTTTTTGAGGAGATTACTTTCAGCGCTACATTAAGCACTTCACATTCCATTATTTAGTAACAAAAAGAGATACGACGTCTTGACATCTAGCTAACAGAGATGTTATTTTATCCTTTTTTGCTGACATTAATTTAATGACGAATATGCATAAACCCTTAGATTACTCCCCACAGTTCCCCAACTCCACACATAGCACGGGAAAACGAACCAGAGGGATTTTATGTAACACGAGATGGCTACCGCTGGCTTCTGGCCCAGATTGGAAGAAATACAGATCGCATGACTTTTATAACATAACCATCAACACTCCAAAGCAAGTCAGAAGTTGCATTGTTCGATTTTCATTATTTCCTAGGTATTATAAAAGAAGCTGCCATTGCCGGCAGCTACTAATGCAAAAGCAGACAGATGCGAAAGATAAACTGGTTCTTGACGCGTGTGCGTAAGTAAGGCCGCTCTACTACTGGATGTGTTTAATTTTTGCGAACTATTCAGATGTAAAATAATGTCCTTGTGATTAAAATGAATGAAAATGCAATTCTACCACATTATCTTTTTATTAATGTTCAGTTCTACAATGGTGGTTCATGAATTTATTGTACACCGCATTTTTCTCCATAATAACTTTATGACATTAGTAGATTCTCAATTCTTGTTTTTCTTGCACGCAGCAAATAAGACGATCGTGTCTGGATGGAAACCATAAAGAAATTATTGGTAGCCAATTAAATTTAATCGCGCATAATTAAGTATGTTGCCTTCATCCCAAATAAAAATGCTGATCAATCAATCAAGTTTAATCTGATTAAAATCAAACACAACTAGGCGCATGTCGCGATTTACTAAAGAATAGATAATTAAGTTGTAGTTTGGGCATGTAATTTTTAATAATTGTTGAAAATGTATATCGTTTTTATAAGTGTATTAAGTAATTATATAATTTTGGTAGCCCTCGCTTAAGCAAAATTTGAGGGTAATCCTTGAAAGAAAAATGACTGCTTTTCGATTCGAGTGACTTCTTCATCACGCTCGTCGTAACTTTTGTGATGTGATGACTTATTAGGAACTATGTCTTGTCTGTTGAACACAAAAAGCCCTCGCTTCGCGAAAAGTCTGTTTCAAGCTCAGTCTTCTTAATGACCTTGCCTTTTCTTTTAATGTTTGACCTGATTTCATCATATGCCAATGCCAGTCCAGACAGTTGGGACGGCATAAGGCAGTACGGAAAATTTTAGGTCAGACTTATAGCACAACACACGTAGTGTTAATGAGGAAGTGTACATCCCAGAAATGTCAACGCGAAAGTAAACCAATTACACATGAAGGAGAAAAAGACTCATAATTGAAGTGTCAACTTCTGTCATGCTTTTGCTTGACAAAACATGGCTTTTCACAAAACCCGTAGGTGGCTCAATACAATAGTAAATAATGTATGTATTTGTAATTATAAAGCACAGGCCTTGTGATTAGTCAATACACACTCAATTTGCCTTATATTAACAACTCTTTTCGTCTCGTATAGAAATGTACTAGTATGCATTTTGTTGATGCTTGTTACTGATGGCCAGGCCATTCATTCAACAACATTATAGTTACAGTCCATCAATGGGTGGCTACACACTGAATGGCGTGACTAATAAGTAGCAAGTTTTTTCTGTACTCACTTCAACAGCAGAAAATACTCCTATTTCTTATAACACCTTTCGTCCTTCCTGACATGATTAATTGGTACATACCTGATACTTTTCGCGAATGGTCTGACAAATCATTTCATTTACATTTGAAAAGTCGTCTAAACAAAAAATGTTGCCTTCATTGAAGGCGGTCTCACATAAGCTTCAAAGCAGAGCTTAACAAGTAAAATCTCAAATAAAACCAGCAACGAGGTGCAACTGTAGAACCACCAAACTCGATTACCAACATGACCAGTAATTTGTCCCAGTGGTCCCAACGTCGCATGAATCATGTGTCATTTGATACAATAAAGAGCAATGTGGACGTGGGGCACGTGGATGCACTTTTTATTTATATCTGCTTTTTTTAGCCAGAAGAAATGCAAAATTACAACAAAGCAGTATCCGCTAATTTTAACTGAGTTCTGAGGGATAAAAGGCATTGTGAGACAGGAGAACATCAATCATTAAAATTTTGTTATGTAAGCTTCTTCTTGGGGCGTTATTCATAGCGGACACAGCGCATCACTTTAATGAACAGTTTTATCCAAGACTTCAAAGAACCACCTACAAGCCGTCCACCGATCATCCTTACGTCTTCCTACATTAAATTTGATCCAGATCCAACTTATGAGGAAAGTAACTTGAGATGAGACGATCGAGCATTCGAAGAATTATGTCATACCTTTCTACCCCCACCATGTTTTAACCCGAAAGCGTCCCCTTAAGATGCCATTAAGAAACTGATAGAGATCCGCAATGGGCGGTTGATCGCCTATTTCACTTTCAAACAGAATTTTGATCATACATACTTAAAGATGCATAATGTTATTTTGCTCAACTTTGTGTCATCAAAAAAAACGGAGGGCAAAGAGGAGTGAAAAAGTTTCTGACTGAAAGCAGAAAGGAGCTTTTGTGTTCATCCATCTGTGCAAGCAATCTGAATCTGAGTGAACGATGGACGTGGACGAAGCGGAACTAGAACTATAATATAGTAGCACTTCTTCACTCTAGGCTCTTTTTGGCATTCTCTTGTCGCCATTCCTCTGCTTCTTTTCAGTCGAATATTCATTTCGTAACTGGTAAACATGAAAAGTTCCCTAGGCCTTTGCAATCGCAAGAAACGATATTATTACGAGAATGATGATCGAGTAAATGTTCCCATCTGCCCTTTTCTGTAATAACAACGCAACGTCGTATAATTTCATACTCAATTTAATCCACTCTCCTCCGTTCCGTTCACTCAACTTGACTTATGGCCATTGTTGTATGCATAATTTATATAAACACTCTTTCTGGTGCACATTTTGATTTCGGAAAATATCTACCATTCGCTGCTCCCTCAGATCGTTTCTTAAAAGATGATACGTAATTATTACGAGAACAATGCAGCATTCGTAATTGTATTAAAACCACTTTCGGTATTCTCTCATCCATCAGCTTCGCATTTTATATTTTGCCCACTAAGAAGCAAAGACAGTAAAGGCTTCAACAAGTCTTACTCTATATGTAGCGAAAAAGATAAATCTACGTTCGACATTGCTTTTATTCCTTCTATGGACAATATCGTGTTGCAACCACATCCAAAAAAATTAACACATGAGACAACATGTCCATTGTGATGGAATAATCTTTGAGGGAAAAACTAAACTGCGAACGAGAAGATGAAAAATATCTTGGAAAGGAATGAATGAGCAATTGCATCCTTCCTCCACATCAACTTGTTATTTATTTGCAAGTTGTGTAATTGAGATCAAGCAATTTATCTTGTGTGTGAGCGCGCACACCTACATACAAAAACATTCATTAGTAACAATTTTACTATAATCATAATATGTGTGCAAACTACAAAGCACAGTGTTGCGATACAATATTACAATCACAATTTGTTTTGTATCTTTATATGAACACTTTCAAGTTTTTCAGTAATGACAACCCGTGGAAAATGGAGACTCTCACGTTCGTCCCATCCTTTTTAACCTTCATGCGATCCTCCTGTTAACTTTTGTTGCGAAATTTGTAGACAGAATGAGTCAGGTGACAGTCATTTCACTGATTTGGGTTGACGCGTATAAAAATGGAGGTGGCTATATGGCACATGAAGATGCTAACTTTCATTTTTTCTACTTCAGATGATGTGTCATGATTATTGTATTATTGTGATTACCGATTCAAATAGCGTGAATGCATGCCAAGATGAGTTCACTCGTAGATATTATTTAGCTATTTCTTTTAAAAAACAAAAAAAAAACATGTAGCTTCTGAATTGAGGATGAATGAGTAATTATTATCTTGAAATGAATGGGATGTCTTTCAACAACAAAAATAGTTTCGAAAGTGAAATTGGACGAATTTAAATTAATGATTCGAAAGGCCGTTATTATTATTATTAATTTTATTATTATTTTCAGCGCCCTAAAGAGTTTTGTTTTGTTGAGTGAATGGTAAAGATGATAAAACTAATGATCGTTATCGTTTGTTACTGCTCTTGCTTAATTTCATTTATGCAGAAGATGCATAATAATTTTATCAAAAATTCTAAATTACTGAGGATAACACTGTCATAACTCCAACACTACTCATAATAAAATAATCCTTTTAAAATTATAACTTCGAACAAACTAATTTTAATGATATAATAAAACAAATTGAGAAACCCAAAGTCGCAAACGCGTGTGTACAATTTCAAAAAACGCTGCGTGCCACTCATTGTAGAACCCTAATGTAGTGAAATTGTGAAACGGGAAGAAAATTTGGTTTTTATAGCCTTACTTAATACCAAATATAACTGCGCATTTTCTAAAATATAACAAGAATTAGAGCTGAATCTTACAAAGCATGGCACCTGTAACATGTTAAAATATATACGCTGTCGCCACAAAGGTGGATTAATTCGAATGATAAAATCTATGAGTATTTTATTATTGTACACAAATCCTTGCTTTTGCCTAATCAGGGTTGCACTTTAATCATTTATTACCTCTACTAAATTACTCCACCGAAAAACTGCCAACGTAATTGTATCCATAAATCAATCCAAATAATTACGCGATATGTGCTGGTTTATTAAAGAAACAAACCATTTCGCCATTGAAGTTAAAGAGTGTCCAGATTTAGATGCATAAATTTATCTCAAATATATTTACAAGTAATGAAAAACTACCGCTCCCTTCCAGCTGCGGCTAAAAATTGAGCATTTTAATCTATCGCGAGTAAAACGATTAAGATTACAAGATTTGGCATTTGGATGTATAGGAATGACAATGATATATGTACAGGAATATCTTGTTTCTGATATCTCCATAATAATAAAATTAACTATGCATATAAACTAGTATGTGGATACTATTTCATACTTATGTCAAAATATTATGCCTTCATGAAGTCAGTCCCAAATGCATCATCTCGCAAGATTTAATAAGTAAAACTACCAGCCCACTCCTCCTTAGGATGGGCTCCTGCCAACCATTCATTTCCTAATAGCGAACTTGATTCATTATACTTAATACATTTCAATACATGATGTATAATATTGCAATTTGACTGTTTATAAATAAAATATATTACGACACAGTACCACATTTGTACCAGACAAATTTTCAGAGTAAAATGTGTAAAAATCCACGTATTATTACAAATTAAAGAGTTAAACGTGTAGAAGCTGGAATTTTTAATGTTATTACCTAGTCAAAAAATTAACAGATGTTTTTTTTTCGGTTCAGATTCTTATCAAACGCATAGATATTCAGAAGTTTATAAAGTTGCACACTTGAAAGTATCAAATAATGTTTAGGTTAGCGAATTCAAGTAAAAAATACTCAAAGACGTAAAGAATGCGATAAACGATTATTTTAGCGCAGATTCTTGTGACATTCAAATAAAACTTTTACATTCGCGGTCTTGTGATTTTATTGCATCTACGAGTCAAAGAGACACTCCTCTCCGTTATGGACTGGCTTAGGTAATAGCGTAATGAAAAACTTGACACAGTTCCTAATATGGGAAGCTTACTTTACGAGGTAGACAGAGGAGCTCATAAAATCACAAATCACAACCAAATAACAAAAATTGAACGAATCTATTTCTACTGCCGCCTGCATTTTTCATTTTAATAAAGAAAGAAAGGGATGGCATATATCATTGTAGGATTTAACTCACAATCGTTGCACCATACATCGTTATAAAAATCAAAGTCAAAGTTAATGCAAAATACATATTGACAGCTACTTATTCCTGCACTTGTTTGTCTTGTCATGTGTCAAAAAATCATGATCACGTGTTTAGTTATTTTTGCAGTATTTAAAATTATGAATATTTTTCATATTTTTCCAGACTTCCTTACTAATGTTTTGTACATTGTGACTGTGAATATATGTACATTTTACACAGTTTACGTGCAACAACCATACCATAAATCATGATTAGCAAGTAGAAAAATCGTGACGCGAGTAAAAAGTGCGAACATTTTCTTAAAAACAAAATGAGCCAATCCTTCAAATCGTGGTACAATACTGACATCGAATGTATTACAGCTGAAATGTATATTAATTTTGTCAGTTTGAGAATAATACGACACCTAACTAAGCGTGCTGGCGCTATTTTTATTAGTCGGAAACTTTTGGATTTGTATAATAATTATTCCTCTCACTTTTGTCCCTACCAATTAAAATTATTACAACTTTCAGCGGTCAAAATGCAAATACACACCAAAAATAAAAATGACTTCAGTCATACATGCAAGGAGAACTGAGAATTGTCTCAAAGAGAGACAATGTAGCATCAAATTGACAAAAAATAGTAAAATTGTTGTTATCATAATCTTAGAACTTTTTAGCTTCTCTAAAGCTCCAAAACAAATTACATATTCAGTTCTCCCCTTTCAACGTTCTAAAAATTATTATTCAAGAAAAAATTCAGTGATTTATATTTTTTGGCTGTTGTAAAACGTGAATGTTTACCTATTGTTTACGAAGATTCGTAGTTTGTACCTTATGGGTAGAATGGGCACACGAGGGAAAAATTGGTCGGTTTGTAGAAGTAAAAAGTAGACAATACATGCAAAACCAAGAAGGAGCAAGGTTGAACCAGTCTAGACTACAAATTATATTGAATTATACGAAAGCGGCAGTAGTTCGTAAGATGGGGATATTCTACAAACATGCTTACGCTGCGGTTGTTTTTTTCTCCGTTCATGACGGATAGGATTCAGTCGTATGAGAAAAAATCGAATGCATATTTCTTTTGTCAAAGCGCTTTGTGTTTCAGGTGGTGATGGTTGCGTTGGCTGTGCTCAAAAATAGGAAAAATATGAGAGCAGATAAAGTTTAGCGACTAATTTAGCGTTATCTCTGTCATATATATCAAACTAAACCATCAGTTGGACACTAAGCCGCCGCGTCGACCAACAAATTATTATTATTTTTTATATGTTTTATTGAACAGATAGAAAAAATGAGTCACTTCACTTCTTTAATAATCCACCGTGAGGGACAAGTAGGAGGACACTGCAAAATCATTAATATGAGATGATTACTAACTAAGCAGGCATTAATACAACTAGTGCAACTTTACAAAAGAAATGTTTCATTCAAATCTCAGACATGTATCATATTTATCGTTCATTTTATGAATATTTATTGCAGTAGTACTTTTGGAGAAAAAACTATTCTTTTATAGGAAATTACGTTAGTTAACGAGTCCGTTATCTTTCAGTCCCTGTGGCACTTCGCTCTCGACACTTACTCGCCTCTCTCTCTACAACTTCGGTATCAGATCACTACAAAGATTTCTGCGGATAACGGATATCAATTGGGCAGAGCGACCTTGGAAAAATCTTAACTTACTTTTAGTTTGATGTCGGTGCTAATATTTCACTTTTGCTTTTGTTTCAGTAAGTTATTATGCCATAAGGTTCTTATCCTCAAATTAATCTCACAGAAGGGCGTCTAAACAAAAATCGCTGTTGCATTGTCTACATACGCTCACAAAGAAATTGTTAGCGAAGACAATTTTTTATGTACGTATGTAACAACGTGACTAGCCGCATGATCTCATTCAATATTTTATTCATTGTTACTCTTTCTTGGTAAAATCATGTCAAATTTATTATATTAAGTTATTAGGTGGACTCATTAGTTCAATTGTAAGAATAAGAACTTTTTATTTAGAAGTGTCCAAATCCTGCGTAATTAAGTAAAATCGGCACAAATAAAATATTGTAAAGAGAATTAATATTTATTATAATAAAAAAAAAACTTTTAATAATGCATTTGCCATGTTTTTTTTCTACAGTTTTAAATGCTTCCATCACTTAATTCATTTTGACTTCAACAGTTTTAATCAAAATATGAGTCGTTGTTTGCAGTAGATTATTTTAAACCAAGAAAATTTTGATAAAAAGGTTTCGTGAGTTTCAATAAGCGTGAGTTAGCTAATACAATAATTTCGAACGCTCTTGAACAATCGAAATTGAAATATTTTTCATGCACTTTTGACTACTTCAAGTTTACCTTATACTATACCATAAAATTCAATGTGTGAACCTATTAAGATTAGACAGGTTTTTTTCTATCACCCTTTTTTATTGGATGTAATGTATGTACATTCAATTGAATTATGCTTCAGCTTCGGTAAAGTCGTTGCTTAATTTTGTCTTCAGCGTAGTAATAGGACCTGACTATCGTATTTTCGCATTTAGTGTTGGACGCTTACTATTCGTATCTTTGATTTTTATTCAGTAAATATTGTTCATTCTTTGAGATTCAACCATTAATAAACAGTATCAGAATCATAAACAATCATAACTATACCCATGCAGTATTCGAGACCCGTGCATTAAATGGGAAAATACAGAGTAGTAACACCGAAATGTGCAATGCTCATTATAGTGAAGTTATTGGATATGCAAG
This sequence comes from Cyphoderus albinus, assembly GCA_021029165.1. Classification (NCBI taxonomy): domain Eukaryota; kingdom Metazoa; phylum Arthropoda; class Collembola; order Entomobryomorpha; family Paronellidae; genus Cyphoderus; species Cyphoderus albinus. The sequence goes on along the minus strand of VYYJ01000128.1, from coordinate 53,653 downwards.
CTCAAAGCTTTGGAATTGAATAAACACAAACCAGTACATAAAAATGATTGCTACTGGAAAATCGTAATTCTCTTCAGTTTTTTTCTAGCATCATTTCTAGTATCTTTTCTCTCGTGATGGTCATCATCATTATTCTTATATTCCGCAATAAAACCAAGTGGAATTACAAAAATTAAATATTTTATTCACTCTGGAGAAATCCTCTCACCCTCCAACTCGGCACATTCTCCTTTTGAAATATGGTTGTGTTGTGAACGCTGCTTATTAGGTGTAATAGGTACATTTGTGTCTTTTTGAGCACTAGACACAAATCTATGACGAAGAGATCCATTTGATCCCCATAAAGGATAATGTTTCAAAAGCCATGTACAATATTTTCAATTTGTATTGTATAGTTTTATCAAACTTATCATGTCATGAAGCACACAATCAGCAAAGTATGCACTTGCACTGAACAAAAACCAAAATGAAATTTATTATTACAATAGAGGTGGTGGTAACAACTAACAATGCGTAGTAAAACGAACCCTACTTTTCTTCCCCTCATTCTATCGAAGGACAGCTCAGGCTGCACAAACACCAGTGTTTACCATTTGTACCTGCATTTTATAATGGAAGAACGGACAACAACGGTTCGTTCTAGCCAGAGTAGCATTCTCTTTGCTTTCCTTGTACTTTTCCAAGTAAAGTTGGTTGAGTAACTACTTACTAACTGCCTACTTTTCCTTAGCTGATGGTTCAACGGATTGCTGCTGCATGGCTTCTGCCTGCTGGCCCGTGGATTCATTTTCACAAACATTGGGTTGGCTGGGGATGAATTATTGCATCAAGGCAGCTGTTGCTATTTTTTATATATGAAAAGAAAAACTTATCCACGCGTACGTGAGTAAAGAAGCCAACGGCCAGCTTTGCAAAGTCCCAAGGGAAAATGACATGGAATTGTAATATGGAATGTACACAGACGTTCCAATCTCCACAAAATTCCATGGCAGATCGAAATGAAAATTATACCAGCTAAGGTTAGAGTTTACTCCAATTTTGTCAATAACTTTGAGGAACAAAAATCATTATTGCATTTTTCCATTTACATTTTCCAGTTTTTTTTCTAATTGATTTCATGAGTCATGAGGATGATACTGAGGAAAAGAATGTGATAGTAGTTGTTTATTTCGACTTCCTGAATCATCGCATGCCAGCAAGTTGAGTGGGAGCACAACCCTTAGCTTCTGCCTTGACCTTTCAAATTTATCCTTCATATTCATTGATTGAAACGATGCATGGAAAATGCGACTGCATTCTCTGGCAGTAATTGTTTTCCGTCTCTAGTATCTTTATTCCCTCTGATAAATATATTTGTTCCTCGAAAGAATTGGAGCTCTGAAGAACCAAACTGTTCTAACATATTTTACGCTAATAAGCCTTAGTATTTAATTTGATTTGTTGAAATAAGCTAACTAGATAAGCAGCCTTAGCAAGTTGAACAACTTGCTCGTTTGAACGATCATTCTAATAATTCAGATAATACAAGAATAGGCTCAATAAGGCAGATGCTACTTCATCAGAGTCGGTATCACGAAAATCACAAAGATTACCTGTAAAGCTTTAGCAGTCAACGAAATTGTCTGCTTACAATATTCATAAACGCGATTTCAGTTTCACTGCCAAACCGGCCCCTCCCACAAATCGATAAATGAGCACACCTGGTCTTTGGGTAGGGGATTGAAACGAAGTAGCCAGTATTTATGGAATGCAGTAATATGAAAATGAGCAGATTAGGCCAGGAGATAATAATGAATGTCATATAAATTTGAAAACAACTGACAACTGAACCCCTTTCATACTCTTCTTTAGAGATTACAAAGAGCCCTCAACACTTATTGTTTAGCTTCATCATGCACGTGTCATCTTACCTTGCCGAAGAAATACTTTCTGTATGCTAAAGCTGTCTCATCCTGGTCAATCTTTGGTTTTGGCATTGTCCCAGTGTGATTGCAACCGGCAAGGGATGAACAGGAAAATTCTGGGGGACTCTCGCTTCCAGCTCCCTCTACCCAGTATCCCCCACGGCGGGGCAACACAACCATCGGGTACGGCTTTGGCTGTTTCAACACCTCTTCCAGTAATTCCTGCAACGGGAAAAAAGTAGATACATAAATTTGTGATTTATGCTTTAAAACGGAACAATAAGCTTCATGAATTATGTTTACTTTATACAATGACAAAAATCATGGATAAACACATTTGCATATAAATCCTATTAAAATATTTACCACGCTCACTTTTTCTTCCTGTTTGCAAAAAATCTACGATCCATTGCAAAGAATTGAGCTATTCGACAAACATTCCCTAAACATATCCCTCATCCAATAATATTCCCCATCCATGGGTGAATTTACTGCTTATTTTTTTGAAAGTAAATACATTTTTGTTTGTAAAAATCAAATTTCAGAAATATCGAGTCAAGCTGTATTCAAAATATCTGTAATATCCTCTTTCTATGCATTACATTTTATTATTACATAACTACCAAACACGAATTCTGAATTTTCTGGAGATTATAAATGTATTATGTATTGTGTTATGCGATTCGGGTTGTCGTTCTTTGTAAATTCGTTATGATTGTGCCTTACCTCAGGGCAAAGGCAAAGTCAACAAAACTCATTCGAAAAACATATGTCTGTACAAAGTCAGCAACATGCACGCAAGAGCGAGCACGAAATAAATCTTCAAAAACGAAGATGAAAAAATACCTACACAAGAAACCTTTATCAATAATTCATTCACATCCCTTGGATAAAAATTCATCTCTTGCGTTATGGCATTGGAAGTAAAAGAATATATGAATATGGATATCTTTATGGGATGCTGGATTTCTAGGGACAAAAAAGACTTTGATGTGGCAGAATTTTTTACCAACTACCAGGCACACAATGTGCAACAATACCTTGCCCCGTTCCGCCTCTTCTACAGGTCAGAACTCTCACTGACTTCTCATGGTGGATGCAGAATCATATCGGCGCAGCAGAATAATACCGTGATGGTGTAACAAACGAGACGAATCCTTCATCACGTATGCATGATTTGATGTAGGAGGAAAAAGTAAAAAGGATCCAACCCATATTTTAGCCAACTCTCCGCTGGCTTTGGGTGATTTGATGGATAGGTTTGTCCATGATTGTGCATACATTGTACTACATGATTCTGAGAAGACGCCAGATAAATCCAGCCAAGCTCAATTTTTAGAGCAGTCAGTCAACACAGGTATTTATTTGAGTAGGCTTGCATTTGTCGTGCTTATGATGACCTTAACATTGCCTGCAAGCTTATGCTATACCTAGATTATTTTCAAGGATGGATGTATAATCAAATCAAATTAGCGTTGCTCCATGTCGGACAAAAAATCCTTTGTTTGACGATGTACAAAAGTACGAAGTTGAGCTCAAGCTATTCAAATTAAAATAGTCGTGCTGCTTGATCTCGTCTATCAATAAATAAGAGCTTTACAACAACAGATGTTTTGTAGCGGGTTTGTACAGGTAAAAATAGATTTTCATTTTCATGGCGCAGCAAGGTAAAACTATTCCCAGCTTCAGATATACCATTCAAAGAATGATGTGAATCATTGAATTATCCAGGGTTGAACTATGCAAGTAATAAAGAGATACTGTAATGCTAAAATACTGTTTCTAAAGTGTTTCTTAACTCTTTGTGGGTATCTCAAAAATAAGATCTTTCTAAAGGTTCCATGAAATTATATAATTTGCTTCCCCAACTCCCCGATGATAGCACAAAACGAATTCACTTGTCAATGTGAAAGTAATAAAGATAGAGCTGGTGTACTCTGATGAAGAATAAAACTGTTTGAGGTGTATGGTTGTGTACATTTACACTTTAAACCAAACAATATTATCTTTCAATCATATTATTGTACTGTTTCACAAGATCTCCAGAAACAATCATACTATTTGGAATTTCACTTTATAATCCAAAATAGTACGTAACCCCAAGAAGTGAAAGATCTTGAGATCTGAGATAATCTAAGAAATACTGCGGCCCCACGTATGATGCACCCTGAAAGAAGACCCTTTTACCGCAGTAGCGAAACAAAATCGTTGTTGAAATCGACAAAGTAAAAACAATGTCTACGAAGAAAATAAAATAAAAACCTGGACCTACCACGAAGTCACAAAAGACATTCGACAATTCAGAACGCGTAAACATTTTAAATCACTTGGGAGGCTGTCTGTAGCGGATTGTAGACCCGGTTCTCTGTCTCATGGTATGTATTTAAACAATTTAAACCAACAAACAGCCAAGCCCAAACAAACCTGTATAGGTATAGGTTGTGCCAGCATTTAGTGTCGCTCGTAAAACATTGTTTTAGTTATACATACATGACACACTCTTATTCATATTGTTTTCCCCAGCAGGTATGAAAATGATACTTACTAGTAGAATATCAGTTGGAGATTTTTTAACTACCTATAAAAATTACTGGTAGGCAGCATTGGAAATTCTAAAAATAAATTAGCGTGATGTTTTATTCCAAACGTAGAGCTGATGATGTTAACACATGACACATGTTAACTTCATATTACTTTGCAATAAATTATCCCTGGTCACTCACTGGTTAGTTTTATTTCATTACGACCTAAAAAAATGAAAATGGTTTTAGACTCATTTTACGACATGTTATACTGTAATATTGCCTCACTGTCTATGTTCAATATATCTCATGTTGTTGATCTAAAATATAATATGAAATCGTTGACATACAAAATGAGCCGTCCTGTCAAGAAAAAGAAAAAATTCGGGACAGACTAAAATGGAGAAAAATTTGACTTACATTTAGGCAAAAAAACAGCAAAGGGCTGATTTTATTTTATGGAATGGACTTTTAACTCGTTGTTTATTACAATGCAACGATGATATAATGAAGGATATAATTCTGTCGGTTATAAAAAGTAGCTTGCAAATCTTGTTAACATGTTTAAAAAGAGTTACGCAAGAAAATAGTCTTGTAATATTTTAACGATTGAACCGTGTCTTATTTGTCTATATCCAAAATAAAAAAATTCCTTTTACAGAAATTCTTTGTACATATAAATTTTAAGATTCTTAACAATCGTCCCAGAGAACAAGTTACAACTTAATGGTTAGTAGTAGCAGTACCGTACGGTGACTCAGACACAGATGCATATCTATGCTTTCCGAAAAAGTAATTACAGTAGCACATACATCGTTAATCTTTGCTGGCACAGATGTCGGTTTAACGGTCCCTTCCCCTACAGAAAACCGTACTGGCTTATCTACAAGACTCTTAACTGCATAAGGAAGTTCTTATCAGTGCCAACTTAGCTAAACCCACCCAGAAAAGTAAATTGGTAATGAGTGACATGGTAGTAAAAGCAGTCTTTGAAACTTAAAACTGTTAACAATTCCAACCGTAATAGATACAACGCGCTTAATATTTCTCCGAATTAAAATACACTTTGCGCATAAACTAAAAATGAGGGTTTCCCCTGTCTGTAAAAACACTTGACTTGTGCTACTTACGAGTAGAGCTGCTGAAGACTCAATTTGATATAAATTGGAAGTAACGGTAAATAGGTGTAATATTTATGAAAATGATTTTTAAGGTGAATCGTAGTTGTAATAAAAACCAAACACAACCATTTGGCTAAACAAAATTTATTTAGATATTCACAGTGATAATTTTCAACCGAGTTCGTAGATACGGTAAATGAATAAAGTTAGATTGTACCTTTGACGGCGGAGGAGAAGCTGGAGCTGACGAGGTGGATCCAGAATTTGAGGCCATGTTTGATGCCCCCGGAGACTTGCTCCCATCCTCTCGACTTGACTGTAAAACAAGAGAAACAAAAAACTCATTATTATTCACAGGAACAAAGTGTACACAGGACAGACTTAATTTATTTTGACAGAGAGTTTGTACATAAAATTATTTATTAACCCTTCTTTCGTTACTCCTTCTCACATTCAGTTCCTGAGCGAGGCAGCTCTGTCTATGTCTTAATTCGAAACGTGTTTTGACACCGTTGAAATTGATGATGATGGTCAGTTTTAATATTCAAAATGGCTAGTGCTTTATGCAAATGAACATTGATGATTAGAGTGTCCGTAGATTTTACGAAAGCAGAATATCGACTTCCTTCTTTGAGATGAGAAATGCAAACACAAAGATACACCGTGACGATCAACTGTCAAAATGTTTAGTCAAAGTCTTAATCGTAGAAGATAATCAACATTTTGTGTTTTTCATGATGGTGATGGCGACAGAGCGTGCAAAATTATTTTTGCATTGATTTGTTAGGCAGAAGGGATCAAGTTCCTTCGTGTTTTCTTTACCTGAATACAAGCTCAAAATGTGAATTCGTGAGAGCAATTCTCCATATTAAAATGGCAAGGGTTATGAATGAGCCATCAGAAGACTACGGATAATTTGCTTTGCAATCAGCAATCATGTCTACTGCCCACTGTCAATTTCCCAAAATTAAATACAGTATTAGATTATAGATAATACAAAACTAAATAATTTTTCAACTCATGCATGGGAGCTGATGTGTAAGAAGACTATTTGATATAAAAACAGTTTTTGTTCGAGTTTGTTGAAGTAGAGCAAAGTCATGAGTCATGAGGTCCATACAGTCATTCATCAAAGAAGAGTTTGCTCACCTCCATTTGTGGTAAATATACACAAACCTAGATTTCTTAACAAAATCATTATCACAGTTTTGACCCTTTTTAGTCGTGACAAGACCACATATTTTAAATGAGAGCTCGAAATCATCCCGCCCAAATTTTATCCACACATCATTTCACACAACAATTGTTTAAATCATCAGACCAGTGGAACATTACTCTAGCCATTTTTGCCTTCAAAGGCCAATTTTTTCTTTTCATGCTCCCGATTTGCATAATTTTAATAATTCGGTTGGTTTAGAGTTAGAAATCTTTGATGACATGACGAATGCCAGATGCATGAGAAGCAGTGAAGGTGAAGTACATATATCGTCGCTCCAAAAATATCACAGAGAAATAGTTGCGCAAGTTGGATAAACTAGGCGCTTTAGCAAATGCGGCACTCCCACTCAACAAATCTGTCATACGGATGGAGTACAACAAAAGGGATTATGACAACTTCTCAAGAAGCCATAAAACCCGTAAATTGCATGGTTTCTTATTATAAGTATTTAGCTAAGCTGAACGGTTTAAAGTTGTAATTTTGCTTCTGATGTGCAGCTAGTTAAAGGAGTGTAAATATATATTGCGAAGGAAATCTCAAAGTGTTCAAAGTAAAGAGTAACGAAACGTTTTTAGAAAGGAAACCAAATGAAGACTTTTAACTTCAGTGGCGCCAGTAGTACTGGCCCAGTACCTCCTCACTCCTTGTATACATCTTCCAACTGTGTTAAATAAAGAATAGGTAAGCGACAGCAATGAATACTATAGTGTTAACCGATGGTGATATTTCCCAATTACCTAGTTTCATTAATAGATATTTGCAAAAATTGATTTCAACTTGAATAGAACACATTTCTCTTTAAAAGCCACACCGTTTTATTTCAAATTGATATCAGCAAAATTGCCAGAAAGCATTCATCTTCATTCTCCGGTTACCTGAGCCTGAAGGTAGACAGTAAAAAAGTTGCAAAATTTTGTGATTTGAATGCAAAATAATAATCAAGGTCCCATGATAAGAGCATTGAGAATCGACCAGAGAAAAATAAAATCATCACCACATGGGGCGGAGGAGTGGCTTTTATTAGCAAAATGTGAATTCTTTAGTTTATTGTTGTAGCACGGAGCAGAACACAGCATACATGTTTCAATTGTGAAGGGCAAATGGAAATGAGCCAATTTATTTGAAATTAAATGAAATTCATCCATTCATTCCATTCATTGCTAAATAAAAGTTGGGTAAGCTAATCGAGTGAATGGCGACGAGCAATAATAATATGAATGAAGATGGCACCCATCTACCCATCAGGTTACAAGATTGTTTAAGCCTACACAAACAAATAAAATTGCCATAATCATCAATGGCTCACTAAATAAAAACGCTCACCCTAAGATGTTTTTTATTTTAATGACTAATGACCAATACTTTTACTTAAAGCATTTATGCTTCCCAAAATATTGTGTAACAGAATGCACGTGTTCCCATTATTGCGGTATAAACGTCTTACGTGTCCCGCTATGGTACCATGCACGTAAGTTGAAAAGAGAGGAATAAAAATGAAAGTTTAAGCTTTGAAAATAATTAAATTTGAGTGACTACTCCAAGACAGCAAACACACTAGCTTAGACTAAAGAGCCAAAATGAAAACGAAAAACGACTGATTTGAAACCTACTCATTTGATCATCAGTATAAGTTTACTGCATTTGTTTTTTAGTTTTCCTGCATGTTAAGTTAATTCGCATGCTTCAAATATAATCTAGTACTAGATTAGAGCCACCATGTTCGTCAAATTTATTCTATTGTTGTTACTGTACTTCTTTTTACTGTGCATGTTTTCTTTTCTTTGAAGGATATTTCACTCATAATAATATAAATCTGCTAGCGTCTTTGCTTACTTGACATAAACTGTCATATTTTTTATACCTAAGATTATTCATTGAACCGGAAGCTTTTTATACGCCTCTTCTGCTTTGTCAATTCATTAAGTACTTCAAAGAACAAAAGCCGCGTTATCCAATAAACATAATACGTTTTCTCTGCATAACAGTTTTCTTGGAATAACAAATTATGGTGGTTAGATACATTTTATTGTATAGGTGGACGTCAAAAACTAAAAGCCACATTTGTACAAAGAAAAAAAGTGACAATAAATGATAAAACAAAAATTCGTTTAAAAGACTCCATTTCTTTTCTCTCAAGTAAAACATTTCATTTCCTTTTCACAAGCCGGAAACACCAGAAACCGAAGAATTACTCAAATGTCCTAACAAAGAATCAGACATGTGCGTTGGTTTCATTTCCGGTAATAACGTCAAGACCCAATGCTTATCATGCGAGACTTAAAATAACATATCAGTAGTCACTTACATCAGAGGCATTTTGGCAAAGTATTGCAACCTACGAACAAACGAAAAATCTACCTAATCTGGACAATGTTGTATATTATTCCTAAATCCACGTAAAGCGAAACGTATTCCATATGGTTTTTATCCATAAAGTTTGGAAGGATTTATCTTGACTGGTATGATAATGTAAGTACGTAAAAACTTTCGTTGTCACTAAAAAAGAGGTTAAAGTTTTCCTCTTGTCTGGACTGGATAAAATAACTGGTAATACCAGACTCTGTTTATAAACTTGTGCCAGCATGCAGACGCGCACATATGTAACTAGTAAAACACATAGAACAATGATAACAACGCAATCCACTAGAACGCATACACGGGGAAGAAGTGAAAGTCAATGTTTACAGACGAAAGAGTGATAACAGCGAATTGAACGTCTGTCTACTACGAACATCGACCTACCGTGTTCACTAGAATTCGCTTTTAGTTTTCCTTCCCCCTGCGTTCCCTTCCATTTTTCCCTTGGATGTTTCTAACACTGCTGTTGATCTTAGAATTTAGTGGCATGACTCAACAGTGCGGATTCTTTTTATATTTTGTGCACGTTACGCTACGTGCGATTTAGTAAGGTATGTGAACACATCTACCGTGAAAACAACGGGGAACGTTTACATGTGCCTTAAATTCACTCAGTAGGCCCGTTTTTATGACTTTGGTATTCTCAGGGCACCATAAGGCAGTTTCACGTGACCGTGATGCGTCACAGAAACAGTCAAGTTATGAGTTCTTTATCTCATGGCTCACTCGCGAACTTACAACTACGCAGCACAGCTTGCATTGCGACTTATGATCCTGATAGCAGCAACAATCGTTCTGCCATTAAAATCCTACAGATTTTTTATTTCCTGGTTCACTGGACCAAGTTAAGTTTCCCGTGACCGTCAAAGCGCCAGCTTTACACTACTCACATTGACCGGAGCTATTTGTGAATCCGAACACAAAATTTTATGATGACGCAGTTTAACGTTCAATTTTATCTATATGGACTATAAATATATTGATGCTAATAATAATAATAATAATAATAAGGATAGTAAAGTCACAGAACGACAAGGGCTGCAAAAGCTATTATGATTTTATTTGAACTGGTGAATCATTTTCAGTTTCATTGGGACCCACGTTATTGTCAAAACGAGAGGGAATTAACTTTTACTAGGTTGGATTAAATCAGCTTTTATTTGCGATTCTCTTTGAGACCCTTTACGACATTGGGTGAAAGTAAATGAAAAGATGTCAGTGTGAAGATGAAGTTCGCCTGAATGTTGGAGATGGCAAATAAGAAACGCAAAAACAGACGTGGGAGGTGTAAACAGGTTTCTAATCACAGCCCGTTATGAATGTCATGTCAAAGCTTCCTTTTGTCAGTTAAGTTTACCAAGTACCCTAAAATGTACCTAACTACCTTTTAGGTCTATTCCTAATGCCACTCGGAAAATATTGATCAGATCACGTTTGAATTAAATAAAGACTTGCGGTTATTGCTTTACAATTTATATTGTTAATAATTGGCACAAACTTACCAAAATGACTGTCATTGTTTTGAATTAATTTTAAAATAAAATATCATTTCGTGACGGCCATCAAATCAAAACCAAAATGATCAAGGTTTCTTTCTTATTTCGTTTCTCTTTTGGTTAAAAAGGGAATGTTTGTGACATTGCTTGTGTTGTAATTGCAATAAGAAACATTTAGAAATTATCATTTTATTGAGTATCAGAGTCATGATTGTTGCAAATCGTTTTTTTTTTACAAAATCTACATCCGTAAACAAATTGCAAACTACAACAAGACTTGATTATTATCGCATAAATTATCCCACACACGGGAAAGAAGCATTTGCTTTGTTGCATTGCATTGCTCCTGATTGCATTTATCTCCCTCACATTCATAACTGACAATGCAAACTATTTTGTGTGTGGACTCCCCAAAATCCATTCACGTACCCACCCATTGTAACCAGCCAGCAATCTTCAAAATCAAATATTCACTGCCGTAGGTCATTGATCCAATCTACTGGGATGGACGTGTGAATTGGATGAGACCTGAATACGCAAAGCGGCTTGACCTCACACAACAGAAATATTAGATAAAATAAATGGTACACACGCCCTCAATCAAACTGATTTACACAGATTGTTCAGAGAAAATCAACAATAAAAGTTGAAAGCATCGTATAAAAGGTAAACAAAAGCAAAAAAGAGTAATTACCAACTTTGCTTTTCTAATCCAATAAAAATGTTAGTTATGCGATTTTGAAAATAAAAGATCGTACTGTACCGTACCAATATTGAAAGTGAAGATCGAAATGAGAGTAAATCAACATTCGAGCTCTCTTTGGAATAATAGCCTCTTCGCTTGTTAAAACCGTTCTTCACTCCATAATTCTCGCTCTGCGGCCGATCTAACGATCGGGATCGTGTCTTTGAGAAATCGACTAAGAGATCGTAGCTTGCCGTATTTGGTTGTAGAGACATTTTTCAAAACTTCACTCAAAACAAAAACTCTCCCTTCTTGAATGAATCCTTTCTTTTTAAAAGTTGGGATGATCAAAGGAACGAAATTGTTTCGATGTTTCTGCGTTGTAGTTGTATAAAAGGCTTGTTAGTTTTGACAATGGTGTATCAGAAGACCTTGGGAGTGAATTAGATAAATAATGTGTATCAGGGACTTTTAAACTCAAGAGAACGCAGCACATATTTTTAACATGAAACGGAAAGGAGTGTGACAAACTAGGAATGATGGCAATTGCAACCAGTCGTTTCTTCAAATATTCATCGTGTTCTACAATGTTGAAAATGCAGTACTCCAGATTGAAGTGGAAGCTTTATTGATTTACGTTTGTGTAAGAAATTATCAAGAAGGAACTTCAAAACCAGAAAGGAAATGTTGGTTTTTTGTCGTATAAAAATAAGAATTAGAAGCCTTACGTCAGAGACTTTAGAGGAAAATTTTGAGTTTATGAATATGCATGACAGTTAGGATATTTTCTTAATTCAGCGTAGATAAAGTATGCAAATACTGCAAAATAGATTGCACTAAGTGCACGATAAAGTAGCAAGCACTTAATCTTATGACTGAATATAATCTATCACTCTTAAGACAAGTGAGCTTGAGACAAGTATGCATTTATAAATAAACAAACGTATATCAAGCCATATTGCTTCGACGTGGAAGACAAATGTGGTCAATGGTTTTATTTTGCCATTTTTGTAAGCAAGGACACTGCATTATTCTGGATCAACGTAACAACTGAAGTATCTCAAGTCAGATTGTCTTAAGTATATGTATAAGTACGTACAAAAGGGAACAGGGAACTGCTAATCTATTTTAAAATCTTATTCATTCTGGGTTGAAGGTAACTTTGAAACTAAGCCTTCCCCGTGGCCTTTTATACTACGTAATCAGATTTGTTTGTAAAATTCAGTAAATCTTCAGATAGTGAAACCTTACTTAAACATCCCAGAAAGTATATAACTGATCAAATCATACCATTGTATAATATTCCAGAGCCCAACCAGTAGTGAAATGCCATTTTTGAAAGGCTAAAGAAACACGCGATGTTCCTTCTACACAAATGATGACGACGTTACCAATTCTCTACGTGGTAAAACACATCTAGTCATTTTATAGCAATTTTATGAAACGAAATGAAATGGAAATAGAAATTACGTTTATTTATAGTAAATGAAAATTGCAAGAAAACAAGAACACGAACACTATACTTATTCTTCAGTCTGAGATTTGACAAATTTTCCAGGGGGAAACATTCATTTTATTTTCATTCCATTTCGCAATATCACATGAATAATGTCAGCAATAGCATAAATAAATAAGATTGGTGTTCTTTCGCATTCCAATTTGATAGCTGTGTAGTACGCTAAAACATAATGTGATAAAGGCCGGATTAAAAATAACTACACATAGGGAATCATCCAGTCTCCTAAATAATTTCCAATTTTTATTCAGAATTACATATACATAAAAGTAAAAGTAAATTGTAATCTGATAGATAACTGTGTACTATATACATAAGACTTGGATAGTTCTTGTGCGTAAGAGAGAAGGAGGCGTAACTCGTTCAGCAGAGTAAAGAGTCTATGTACAAGAAAGCTTCTTGCTCATTGCTGCAATGCGTAAAGCACTTGAAAAACTTCTGGTCTGACATATACACGACACATAGAATTTATTGTAATAAACATCTTAAATAAATGATAAACGCTGTAGTTATTCTGCTTAGAAATTGTCTTGAGGAAGGTCTGACCCGTAAAAGGAGACGCACAACGCTTTACTGCATCTCATAAAACTGTAAGTAGTATTGTCGTTGACTTTACTCTGGCTCCGCACATATCACTTTCCAAACAAACATACCAGTAGAATTGTGTCCAGAACAAAGAAGAGATTGTTGACGGGTTTTTACGCACACACTCAATGATGAGAAGGAAACTAGGAAAGGAAGAAAAGCAAGGTTTCTCTCCACAATGAATTGTTACAAGATTATGTGAGGAAATAGAGTAGAAGTTTAAAAGCTTCAGTCGCATTTCTTTCTACTGAACCGAATGAGTTAAGCTTCATCAAGTGAAGTTGCTATTACTTATAAGTCTACGTTGCAATTTCCGTTGCATTAAATTTTTGTATATAGTTACTTTAGTTTGTTATTCCTGTAGCATTCTAACTGAAAGGCTCGAGTAGAAAAGTCGTATGACACCCCATTTTTGATTGTGTTCCGTTGTCCGACCTGTCCCGACCGTCGACCCAGCTTAAGTACCACATATTCATATAAAGGTCTGTATCCCGACCAGATTAAGAAGGATTTAAAATCAGAGTTTTCGAACTCTGTCCTGTTGGCCGACTCCCCATTTTTCTAGCATTCTCAGTAAGAAAAAACGAACCTCGCCTTCCGAGATGTCTTTCAGCATTTTTACAACAATACATGATAAAAATTAAAGGCGCTGTCCGCTTTTCCTTTTCCAAGTGCATCTTTGCTCTATGAAAGGGTAACGTCAGGGCAGGAAGGATATTTCTCTTTGGACGACGGGCAAGAAAATAAAGAAATGGACTATTAGTTATTTAGTCTTCCCTGGTCTGCTCTCTATGTGCAGATATTTTTTTAAACCATCTCTACTTTCTATATTCTTCGATATGGGCATTGTGTTATAAAAGATCTAGTATAAGAGGCTATTCCATACATGGCTTTTAGCAAGAATTGAATGTGTACCCGATTCTTAGGCTTATATTTCTTCATCAATGAATACATGTGTATAAAAAAGTTCCCGTTTCTTCATAGCTTATTTTTGTTAGAGAATCATTCCGGCCAACCAGCCATGCAAAGCAAAGATATTTCGTTAGTTGATGTTCGTACTTTGCTGCATACTCAGCACGTAGGAGCCAAGACGGCGCCTGCATATTCTCCACTTCTCTATGTACTTTATACATCATTCACTTCAATATCTATCGTATCTCCTCAAAGATAGATGCGGCATGCTTTACATTATGGATTAAATAAAAGTAGTTAACTTTAGACATGTATTACATTATAAATGTAATGGATGTATGGATAACTTTTTGCCCGAGAATGTGCTTTTCCTCCATTCCATTTTCACATTCCATCACTAACAGCAAAGATCAACAAACTTCCACACTATAGAGAAAAAATAACAGCATCATAAAAACTGACAATCTCGAACAGTTGTAGTTCACACACGCATAATATTTTTGCCTTGCCTTGTTCTTATTTCTGTGGGTTTCCACCATATGAACGTGCGTCGCTTGACAAAATTCTTCGTTGTATTTAGATTGAGATTTGCCAACTGTACGTTCAGTTCGAGTCGAATTCCATCAAGAAAGTACGCCACATTGACTGTCTAAAAACGTTTAGTTTCATTCATAGAAACTATTTTGCTTATTAAAGAGGATATAATAAGTAGATAAGTGCATTTGAAAATAAATTCTGAATGAATGTGTGAAAGGTTTGTAACTGACGATTTTCTGTAATTTTGGTACAAAATCTCTTTGGAGAAAGGGTTGCTTCTTTTACTTTCTTTTTTATTGACATTCATTGTTTATGTTATTTCAAGGCGGAATTGATAATATCCTCTCTTAAAAAACGAGAGCCTCAATCAAAGTTAACTATATAAATTTTGAAATCGAAATGCGAAAATTATAAATTACAAAATGGAGGCGCAACTCTCTGACTAAATAATGTTTTAACAATTTTGAAAACATTAGTAAACGTTGACAATTTGTGTGAAATTTCACTAACAAAAATGTTATATGGTCGTAATCAATCAGTCCTGTTGAGTAAATCTTCGTAAAAGTTTCAAACTTCAGGTAATGGGTATTAAGTGAATAACAAATTTTATAGCACGGTCCCACGTTTTTCATAAGGCAACATGAAACGATTATAGTGGTGACGTGTACAATGTTGCACATACGACAAACGCACTAATTTCATAGTCATTCTCGAATTTCAAGATTTTACAAAGATGACCTTTGTCTGAAATTGCTTGATTGGCTCCTCGCTTCTTATACAGTCTCCACTTTCTCTGGCTGCAGAGATCAGTTGAGATCATGAATAATTTAACCGATGATATGTTCGAACGCGGGTGTCGTAAAAGTTGTGAAATTATGAGAGCAGCGAAATGTTAACTTTCGTGTTGAAAATTACGATAGCTTTTATGAGACTGTGATAATACCCAATAAAAATCAGGACACCTAATGCTGACTAGCCGTTGCATATCGCACTTGTTTTTTTTCGAATGTGCCTGTTTGCATTTTTTCAAGGATCAAGATCTTAGCAATCTTTTACTCAATCAACCAACATAAAAAGGCGTTTATTGCCACTAACAAGTTTTCGCAATCTAATTCTGAGTGAGCTCTTTATAACACCCAAAGTTATAATTTTAAGCTTTCCTGTATAAAATACAGCAATGGATCATCCAACCATTCACTTGTCTCTGTTTAACTCACCATGTAACTTTTTAGTTGTGGCCCTTAACAGATGTATTCATTACTTTCGCACACTTTTTCGTAACAGAACATGATAATCAACAAGTTTACTTATGCCACGTCATAATATACCTACTATGAATATACTTAAGCTGCAGGCTTCCGATTAAAAAGAAGTCTTTCGTTCAATAAAAAGATTAGGCTTAGGCGTTTATAGAAAAGCTTTACACAATTAGGAGCCGACTTGCAACTATTCTTCCTTTTGAATCTATAACTGTGTGTATGATAGTATAAAACGATTTTTCGTATATCCTGTAGCTGTAACCTTTCTTTCACATTTAAATCGCTGCAACTGAAACGTTAATCTGCACAATAGTGCTCATCCTACCTTGATTTTGAGTCAAAATTTTTGACTAACCGAGCCACTCGAATTAATTTCAGGTGGAGGCAAGAAAAGTGATAATATTTTACACCTTATTTTCTATCAACTTACAGAAGGATGTGCTTGCTTGTTAGTAATAGTACCAAAATAAAAATGCAACCACTTTACCTTTCAGTCGGCTAAGCGTACGTTTGCTTTGAAGTCATTATCATAAAAGAGATATTGTACCTACCCAAAGTCTGTAAAAAGAAATGTTCCTATTGTTTCTCAAGTGCCTCTTCTACCGGCGCGCCGCCACTTTACCACATGAATAATGATCGCTCAAAAATGTGTGCCAAAACCATATAAAACTATTAGTGCAAGGAATTGATTATTGTTTCCGTTCTGAGTCATTTCAAAGCAAAAAATGGCAAATAATTTAAGAATACAGAACACATTAATCTGTTCCCAACGGCATTAATAAAAACATCAACCGCTGCTGTTATTAGAAATAGAAATAAAGGTCTACATAATTCTCGGTTGCTTCACATATAGATGATAGTCTAAATTCAGTGCACAAAAAGTTAAATGTGATTGGCGAGATGCAAATGGTATGCGAGATATCTCACAAGAATTTACAGCAGTGAAGTCATTATTGGATCCATTCAAAGAACCGGGTCTCACCAAACGACCACTTTATGTAAATCAACATTTAAATATGAGAAAATTAAGCTCTTTGGGGCACACATTTATTGTACTTTTTTAAAATTGTAAATTGAGATGAAAGATAATGGCTTTACCAATTAATTGCTGATGTAAAAATTAAACACATAAGAAATCTGTCACTCCTCTGCTGAAGAAATTGCTGTACGCCACAACTCACTGAATAAATTCATCCTCATTATTTACTATCCTTCCTCATAACGCCATTGAATGATGTTCTTTCATGTGCATAAATTCAGAGGTACTCACACAATACTAATGTTAACTGCCACAAAACAATAATTGCTACATGTGGTAAACGAAAGTTACGAATTTATTGAGCTAGTAAGAAGTGTAAGTTATGTTTGAATTGAATTACCTGTGAAGTTCACAAATTGTGGCGGATTAACGCGATGAGTTGTTACACTCTATTTAATGCGATCTTTTTGATGCTAAAATGCTAAATGAATTCAGTTTTTCGGTCTTCCCTTACAATATTTTCTCAATTTATTATTGCCTTGAAGTGTTCATCACACTACAAGCCATATTTGAACGCGAGGAAAATTAATCTTACGTTTGATCACAAAAGAGGATGAGAATCTTTGGAACTCGATGACGGTTATACAAGGGTCAATAAGAAAACATTCTCCATTTCCATTTTCGTCAACTAAAAGGCTTGAATGCAAACCAATTCAGGGGAAATATGCAAAGAAGGAACTTCAAAAGTGTGAGTAAATCATTTCAAGACTAATATAATGCAATATCTAAAGAAATTAATGCGTTCTTGACATTCATTAAAGCAAAATCGAGCTTGTAATAGTTGCACTCCTGCGGCTCTCCGGCAAGATCAAACTGTTTTCGGTCACGTTTTGTTTAGATTTTACACAAAAATAAGTGCAATCTTAAGTTTTTCTCCTTGTTCCTCATTCTGATGGTGATGATAATATTAATAATGCTGATGAGCATTTACCAAAGTGTTCGCCCACCCATGACATGAAACATTGCCATTGAATTTTTTTTTGGATTTAGAATATAAAGTTAATAACGAAAAGTCTGGTCTTTGTGTTCGCGTGAAAAGCAGTCGCAAACACCTCCCATCAACTTGTGATCATAAAAGGCAAACCTTCATAATAATTATTACGCTTCCAATAAAACTGACAATGAGTGAGGCATACATAAATAGCAGCAGTGGTACGTCATAAAGTACACAATGTTATCTTTCAGTAATTTTTACAACACTCCCTTTCCCTGTCTTTTGTTTATCTTAACTTGGCTAGTAATAATTAATGAGATTATTATGAAAAATGTATTTAAACATGTTTTAATAGCTCAATTGTTTCTTGCGGAGGTGTTGCCCATGAAATCCGACTGAGCCAGACCATACAAAATTCGGGGAGTGGGATCAAAAAGAATCCCCTGACAAGTAAAAGAACTATGACAAAGTTAGGTTGGTTTTCTACTGTTCATTGTCTGTGTTGACTGCTTTTCAAGAAAAGATTTACGGTGAGGTGAAAAACTCATGAGATTTTTTAAAGACTTTTTTCAGTTGGTCACAGTCAGCTTTTTCGGCTTCAAGCAGAGTCACACGACTTCACGCTTATTTCAATACAGAGGTCACCCGTAAGTCATCATTTTTCTATTGGGATAAATGAGTTATATGCCCTTCTTACACTACCTGAGAGCTTCTTTGCACACAGGAATTTATTTAATATGTCCCTCTGATTAGCTTTGTATCTGAAGCTACTTCTTAAAATACCCACGCCAAATATTCATTTTACATTCATCTCTCTATTCATCATTGTCATTAATAATATACAAGCGGCAGGCATCCCGTTATGCGAGTTTATGGTGATGCACGAGAATGATGATGACTGTGCGCGTTATTAGATTGTATACAATATTGTAAAATGGTTTGCATATTTAAGAAGACCATGAAGGTCCTCATTCATCTGTCGAAGTAGATTTAGAAATTTGTGTGTACAATGTCCGAAAGTCATTTCTCTCAATTGTGAATTCACTCAGACTTTTAATTTACCTTAATGCGTCAAGTTGTTGTGTAGGTCGAGGCTCTTAATTGAAATGAAGTGACATTCAGTTCATTCTATCTTGATTACAAGCGCCGTAGTACATTTTTTCTGAAAGGGTTTTTAGTGTTAGCTAACGTTGTGCTTGTCATTTGATGGCAACATATAGCAAATAAAAATGTTGGTTGCTATTTCTTTTTGGCGACAAAATAACATACAGCAGTCATTCTTAAATTTCAAATCGCTGCATGTGGGTTACTTTAGTGTCTCTCCCCATCATTTTAGGAAATGGTACTTGGCTGTTTAGTTCATTGGGCAATAAAGCGCTGTTGGTGCTGTCGTACATCTCTCAATTTTCATTTAAGGATGTCATTACGCTCGATGACAGTTTCCTTGCAGGGCCAGGTGAATGTAAGCGTACGATTACTAACAATGAAATTAGACTGGTGCACATAGGTATTTATTATTTAATAGTACTGCAGACAAAACCTAGCGAGTGCAAGTAATCGAGAGTAAGAGCACTTCATGTATGAATGACTTTAAATCGTTTTCACAGGCCGTACAATGCAAGAAAAATAAGTCCTGTCATTTGATAATGCATTTTGTTATATATATATAAATATAAGCAGACACTACAAATAATAATAAAAGCTAAAATCAGAAATTGATTAACAAATATCAATTTTATGACTGAAGCAGTAAAATAGAAATCGTCTGTAGATAATGATTTAAACAGAGATTCGCCTGCCAAGACCAAAGCACTCCGGAAAAAAATTGGAGAAATCAAAGTACCGTTTGTCTTTGGCCACCCTCTATTATAAATAAAGGGTAACGAATCTTGAGTGTGTATTTTTAACATTGGACGATGTCTCAAAATTTTCATACGCCAGCGATTGCAATTAGCATTGTAAGAGAGATTTTTTGTAAGTTATAATTTTTGTCTCTTATCACCATCTTGGCATAACCTTTGCACTTTACATTTTCACGTTATCTGATTGTGCATGGTTCGTGCGGCTACATTTTTGTAAACTTTTAGAAAAGTTACTCCCAAAGAACAGTAAACGCGCTTATAATGCTCAACTTGATGAGCATCTTGGGAGATTTTTAAAACTTGTGAGTTTTTATCGAAAGGGTAAACGCGCGTGTGCGCTGATTGTGATTTTAATCAAGGTACAAAGATGTACTCACTCATTTCAACTCTCATCTGCGCACACTGATTACGGGGTTGTGAGCTAAAAGTTGCATTCAGAGTTCGTTATCAAATGACATTCATCGCAAAATATTCCGTTACATTCACCCTACACAAAAGAAAAACTAAGCTTGAAACTTCTGCCGTTGTTCCGGTGCTATGATTTTACTGACTAGGAAGACTAGAATATAATAGAATACCGAGAAGTCCCATACCACTCGACTCATTTACACGCGCAGTCGTATTGTTTTTATGTGGTCTTTAATTTCCAAATGCAGCATATAGATAGAATATCACAATTACATCTTGATGAGTGTCTCTCATTTCACTGCTATTTTCTATCTCTGACTTTTGTATAAATATAGATTTCTGCTAACCAAAAATGCAGAAAATGCCGTTGGTTCTGCGAAGTTCTTTTGCTTTAGGTTAGGAGGTAAAACGATCGTACACTATGATTATGATTTGCTATTAGCTTGTGTCTAACCATCACAGGATGGATGATGACGGGAATTCAGTTCATTTAATACGTAAGTAACGAGCAATAAATTGCAATAAATTGTAGTTTCACAGGGAGTTTTTGAAAAGGAAACAAGGAAAATTATAAATTTTGCTATATTATAAGTATCACATGCCACTTACAAAAAATAACTAAACGCCATTTACGTGTAGTTACTTTAGTCCACGCACAACTCCCCTGTGGAATCAAGTTATAGGTCAGCAGGTTTATTAGAAGTATAAACAATTGTACAAATTATATAACGACTTTTGTAATTGATCTTTTGTTTTAGCCGCAAAAATTGTAGGCAGACGGCAGGACATTGTTGTAAAAAATAAATACATTTTTCATAGATATTTTATATTACTATTGTTGTCACACATTCATAGCTTGATTAACTTCCCTGTGTTTCGAATTTGCGCTTGTGTCGCACGGAGGTAATTTTAATTACGGTTTGAATCAAGCTTTAAGTTTTGATTTAATCATTGACTGGTTCTACAACTGTGCAGTGTGGCTGTGGTGTTAATATCTTATAATCTGACATCACCCATCGCTTCTTCTTATGCAAACTAAAATTTTGCTTAGCGTCACTACAGTTAGCTTGATAAACATTATTGAAATCTGAAGACATTGGTAATGATATGAGCTAATTTGATATCATGGCTAGCTCATCACGCTTCTGCTTTTTAAAGTGAAGCTTTAAAGTGCAAAAAATAAGAAATGTACACTTTACTTAACGGATAGGTGTACAAGGAACCGATATAACCTTTTAGGAGTTGGGATATGGTGCAGGGTGGA
This sequence comes from Cyphoderus albinus, assembly GCA_021029165.1. Taxonomy (NCBI): domain Eukaryota; kingdom Metazoa; phylum Arthropoda; class Collembola; order Entomobryomorpha; family Paronellidae; genus Cyphoderus; species Cyphoderus albinus. The sequence continues at coordinate 32,032 of VYYJ01000128.1, read as the reverse complement.
TGTGGATAAGGCTTTCAGTTGCTGGCGCTGTTACCTTTTTGAATAGTCGAAATGCCAGCTTTCATCTTACTTTAATTTTAATTCGAAGTTGTTACTACAAGCTTTTGAATATGATATTGCACTGTAATATTTTGCCAAAGGCATGATAGCGTGGCAATATACTCCTCCCGTAAACGTTTGTATATGTTGTCAACTGTACACACACAAGCAAGAAAAATCATTTTAAAGGTCCTGTCGTCGTCTGTAAAACGAAAGGATGTCCTGTGCAACTCAATTTCCGTAATTTTTGCACGACATCCATTTACTCCCCTAACAGTCTACACATTCTTCATTAACACTGGTTATGAAAGACTGTAACACGCACATTTCATTCAACATAGGTAATACTCAATTACACTTAAGCGCAAAACACATTTTATTTTAAATTGTTTGCTATTATCGAAACCGTACAAGGAAGTAAAAATGAAAGGAAAAACGGTTTGTCAGGGCTTACAAAAGCGAAAAAATAAATTAAGAAAGTTTGTCAGCAGATGCTCCTCTTTATCAAAGAAAATTCACAAAGACAGACATAACGTAATAATTGTACCAATAGAAATAATATTATATTCGGATAAAATTCTGATTATGCTAAGATGAGATAGGGTTTTGTATGACTTATAAAAAGCTTCCTTGCAATGTCATCGTCATTCTTCATCAATAAGGTTTTTCGAGCAGTATTGCAGCTGCCATTACTGATGTTTAATGGACTCGCTGCTTACTTCCCTTTACTAAACTCTTCACTTTCCATTACATATTACATACCACTGAAGAGTAGACTAAGCCAGTTATATTATTTCTTTATTACACTCATCGCTATCATCACATAAAAAGTGGATCTGCTGCACGCAACACAACAAATACTATTTGATAATGATGATAATGAGTATTGACGAAGCTTGCTACATGCCTCAGTGATCGAATCAGTCAACCCGTGAGTAAAAAGCCATTATTGTTCGTGATAGCCTGCTCACATGAATGAACGAATATCCGTATTTGAAAGATAACGACAATAAAATAGGTATTTTCATTTTTCTACATCGTGAGAAATAAGAAGGGGTTCACAAAAAAATCACTTAATAAATTATACTCAAGCACATTTGCAGTCATAACATCATATAGGTACATAATGATTTTTAAAAGTGGAAGGATTCTTATTTACACGTTATACAAAAGCATTAGAGGAAAGCCTGTTGCTCCCTTTTATTGGATGTCGCACATGAATGGACGTAATATGAAAACAAAACGTCATGCTTCATATGAATGTCCTGTTTCTCCGCAGAAATAACATTGTAATAAAAGACAGAACTATATAAATATAAAGCGAACAGATGCAAGGAAACTACATCCGCACGTTGGGGTTTCCTTTCTTCTGAGCCAAAACCTCACCATCCGATTTTTCGTAAATAGAATCCCATGAAAGTAACAAAGATCGTCAACGTAAGCTCTTTCATGAAAGAGAATGGGCACCAAAACCTAGTTTAAAATGCTGGTACGCCGGTGTGTAAAAGCGAACCATCTCAGTAGTAAAATAATCGGTGCTTTTGAAAAACGAATGTAAATTCCGCTAGCTGTAGCCGCTTATTTATTTCATTATGTAATATTTCTATACACCATTTCAAATATTAAAGACCGTTTCTTTTCTTACCCTGCTTTCCAGTCGGAGCCTCATGACACCCATAAAACGTTCACTCAACTTCTACCTACGTAAAATTATCTTTTAAAATCGGAGTTTGGCGGTAATTAAGTACTCCGAATTTATAAAGTGTTGCAAAAGGCGGAGAAGATATGTAAGAATGGATGTTTCCAATTTCTTTGCTTTACTTGGTACATAATTTGTCAAAAAAGAAGTCATGCAAATCCAACACTTTTATACTCTAACACAACTTACATACTATGTATAAGTCTTTTGTGGTTGTTTTTTTTTTTGCGGAGATAAATAAACACGACAACAGACACAAGTAACACAGACAGCTAAGTTAACCTAGAAAATATGCAAGTCTGTCAAGAATTTCACACGGTAGTTTGTAGTTGTTGGAAAGTTCCCAAAACCAAAGTGTTCATCCGTTAGTTCATTTCATTTGTTTATTTTATATGTGCACATTTTGAGAGACGAGAAAAAACATTCTGTCGCTACAAGAGTTATTTACCTACGCACGCATATTGTGTTTCCTTTTCGTTTCGTTTGGTATCAAGTACGAAGATACAACAAAGTTTTTATCAAAGGGATAAACAATGTAGTCATGCATGCATGAATAAACAAGTGCAGAATGTGGAGCAATCCCAACAGACAGAGCGGCTTCTTCTTATCAAGACGAAACTCTCTCCTGCTGTAGTAATGTAATACCACAGTAGGTCATTTAAATGAATGACCTATTCACTTCTTCACAAATAGCGAATTTACATTCCTTTCACCACTAACCCTTTACACATAAAATACAATTACAAATGGGCTTTTGTTTGACAAGACTGGTTTTCCTCTTCCCTGCTTTGACCCTTCTTCTTTACTTGTTCATTCGGAAAGAAAAGTAATACACATTTGCAGATGCATTCGTTTATATATTATTTTTAAATCCCCCCGAAGCCAGCTGAATACTGAAAGAATACGGAAGCTCAGAACCACAGCCAAGTTCGCTGACAGTTATTGTGGAGTTTTGAATAATTGCCCAGGAAAGCCTGTGGATAAATTTTGCTTCACTCCTTGTTCCATCAAAATCACCGTTTTTGTATTAGATTTCGGTGTCGATTTGTGCACAGAAAAAATAGCTGGAGATGCTATCGCTGCTGCAGCAGAGAAAACCACTGTTGTTACACACGCATAATGATTGGGTCAGTTACTTCGTGTTTTTCACTTCCAATCCAAAAGTTTCACAGCTCAAACTTAAAAGCAGATGTTTCTTCTTCTCCTTACTATTTTACTATTACCATGTTCTTTGCTTCCTAGTGAAAACCCTAAATGCAGCTGCTTCTTTTAGTTTAGGCTAGTCAGTTTTTGATATTCATAAAATGTGTTCACATGAGCTAAAACTGTACACCTAGCGTGTAGTAGCAGTAATAAAAAAGACGAAATGTGTATTTACGTTTGTGATTACTAGTATTAGTAGTATTATAATAATATGAGTGATCCGTACCAGAAGTCAAACTTAGAACAGTAACAGTAATAATAACGATTGGTTTGTTCGCACTTCCATTTAGAGAAGTAGAAAATAACTTTACTCGGTTTTGGTTGGAGCACAACAGAATGTAAAAGCTGTTCACATGTAACTTTTGTTTGCATGCAAAAACCTTTTAGTTGCCTTAAAAAAGGGTTTTGCACGTCTTCAAGATTGTATGTCAAAAGAAAGATTTTCTGGTGTTAAACAACTCGAACCCGAAGCTCAATTTGAGTCCGTATTATTGTAATGTATGTATATAAATGGGGCCCAACTCCAATTACATAAAAAATAATGCATCAGGAATCAGGAAGAAATTTCGTCTCTTTTTACAGGATTCCGTATTCAAATTCTGAATCGATGTCCCACTTTTGAATCACAGATGCACATAGGAGATGTTCGAACCACAATTGTTTTTTGCCAACAATTCCTTAAGAAAGTAGAATCCAGACTTACACCACACGATCAACATAAAAAGGTTGATTTTGCAGACGCTACGTATGCATTTTTTTTTTCTTTTTTCCAATTTCATGTGAAATCTATGTTTTTAGAACGAAATCTTCTTTTGGAACATGTGTAGGTAATGTAATCTGGATGTCTTCACTTTTACTTTGCTTCAACAAGAGAGTCTTCCAAGAATTTGATGACATTGGTTGGTAATTGATTTTTTAAATCCCACACGATTTATTCGAATCCTGAGATTAGTATTTTGTTAGTGATCAGCACTCCCCCAACACCATCTTTGATAACAAAAGGCTTTTCTATTTTCACTGTTCAAATAAATCTGATTGGGATTTGTTCACTAAAGGCAAAATGAAAGAACGCACCAAGAGCGCAAGGTTCATAGACCGTGCGTACGAAGGATTGAGCTCAAACAAGAGTCAAAATACAACTGAGCTTATCCGGCACATTTGCGCTTTGTTCATGTACGTTGGTGCTGATGATGAGATGACTATAACTAAGTATGATGTGTTCATGGTAAGCTCTTTTTGGTTTACCTCTGTTCTGCTAGTGCGACCGCGCCACCATCATGAGCATACCGAAAACGAAAAGAGCACGGTCTCTGTTAGACCTAGACCAGAGCAGTCAGTAGAATGTGCATTTGGCTTTCAGAAGTGTTGCGTTTGCTTGTTGCTTTATAAACTTTTAGTGAGAAGGGGAAAGAGCCGGCGGCCCTTCGTTCAGAAGTATGTAATATCTTAGCACAAACGCAGGAGATCACTCAAGCTGTGTTTTCTCGTCTACACCTCATTCGCATTACGAAAACAGAGGTTGTCCATTCCATTATGATTATTATTCACTTTGCAGGTTTGCTGAGTGAGTACATTACGCACACACAAGTCTTTCTTGCAGAGCATTACGACATCTTACCATTTGCAGAATAATATTTTCATTGTTCATGAAATTATATTCAATCGACTTGTTGATGTAAAGAACTTGGCGGTTTGGAACCCTGTGGAAAGACGGGCCCTTCTAAATTTCAGATGATTTCTGCATTAATTTTACCGTTCATCCAAATTATGCAAAATATAATGTGAAGCCTGCGAATACCAAGAGTTTCCTTCCAGAGGTAATTAAAAATGATTCTTGGATTTTGTAATTATAATATTATTGAGATTGATGCAATAATTCCTGGAAGATAAGCCTGAGCGACAGGCAAAGAAGAAACTTTTAATGAATCAATGAAATTAACAGGCGTGATGTTTTTACAAACTGGTTTTATTTCAAATATGTATATAGGTATTTTGTTGATTAACTTTCCGACTCTGCGGATTCTTTTGTATATGTATATGCTACTCTTGAAGAATACATAGAGCAGAAATGAGCTTCGAAAGAACATTTTCTTTGTCCAGAAACTTGAACCAGAAGATTGTTCAGATTACTTTCGGGGTGACTATATACCAAAGTTGCAGAAACAAGTTTGGTAAATTGTATATACTGTTGTTTTTGCAAAATTTTGGGAAGGTTACATTCTTTTCTGTACAAGTATGCGACAAGAAATTGTTTTGAATGAAACTGCGACCAACCTAATTAAACGTATATGTGTAACTAATTAAAGTGAACCAATAATATGTGTGTATATACATAACAAGATTTTTACAACAAAATATCCAGAGAATCACGCTTCTTATTTGTGCTTTCTTTTAAAATGCAATTATGTGATTCAGCTGTGGTCATTTCCTTACTTCTCATGTTCTTATTTTCTGGGTTCCTGATTTAATGAAATGGAACAACTTCTTTATTTAATAAGGCAATATTTATTCTGCAAGTAATACCAACTGAGACATTTTCATTCAACTTAATGCAGTACTCAGATTCATTGCTATTTGATCATTTCGGTCAGCTCAATTTTCTTGCCTCTTGGACCAGTCAAAGAAACAATGCGATGCCTTCCATTTTGCAGAATCTCACCCTTCGTGTAAATACGGAAGAATGTTCAAATGAAACAGAAAAGCTACAATGAAAGAAATGTTCATTTTAGGTACATAGTGACTTCTCCCAAAATGAAATCAAGACTGAGAACCAAGTGAAACATTTTTTGGAATTTATATGTAGGAGTTGTGCGTAACAGAAAAATTCCTTTGTACTTTGAACATATCAAAGAGTCAGAAGTCAAAAGAAGTACTTACTCCAGAACAATACAGTTCTCTCAGATCGCATAGCCTAATAATTGCAAATGAACAATTCCAGCAAATAGTTCATTATTAGAATGATGATGAAATGAAGTGATATTGAATTTTACCTATATGGACTTGGTTGATACGCACAGGCGTTGATGGAAGGAAATAATAAGTATGTTCTTACAGTGGTCTATATAGAACATAAAAATGGTTTAGCGGTAGTAGTAAATGCACGCATGCCACGGGTTGTTTTTTTTGCTGACGTTAGACTCATTTATTTTTATTAATGGTGAAAGCATTTGTGGCAAAGGAATTGCCAAACAATAATGAAAATACAACATCTGTTATCCAGATGCTTATTATTTACTTATAGACCAAAATTGGAAGTTTTTCATAACATATCGAAGACATACAATTCACCACCAACCCGATTTTTGTTACTTTTAGTAAACGCTAATGCTTGCCTTTTAACAAAAGAAAGAAATTCACATGAATGTTATCTCATACCGTGGAGTTTGTCAATTCGCACCTTCTCTTTGTTCATACTCCGATGCCAAATTTTCTTTGATGTGTTGTTGAAATATGAGTAGAGTTTATTTTATTCTATCTTAACTGACATAGAGATCAATGCCATGATTTACGAGACTCATCTAACCACTTTATAGTGTTTACGACGTGTTTAAGTTCTGGTAATTGAATAATACTCACCACCTGCTTGTGTCCTTTTCGTTGTAACCAAAACCACTCTATAATGTAAAACGGTATGAATACATTAAGTTTGACAAAGCCAGAAAATTCATGTCGAAATAACAAGCCTAACATGAAAATGAAGAAGTTAGTTATTAAAATGAAATCACTCTATGGACTTTGTGACCTGCTAATTATACGTGATGAAGCAATACTACTGTGGTACTGCGGAGAAAAATTCGGAGAACGGAGATAAATTATTTTGATGTAGTGTAAAATATTATCGGGTTTCTGTTTTGGTGGTTGAATTCAACTATAAATTAGACCGGGCAATGGGGTCATCGTTTGACGAGCAATTGTAGAGTTTATATAAAATTGATAGAGGATTGAAAAACTCCTTCAAAAAAATCAATCTTACTCACTGTGGTGTGTGACACCTATCGGGCCTATCTGCAGATGCTTATAAAAATCAATCACAAAGATGTTTTTTCTTCCCAAAAGTTAAAAAAAAATCGCCATGTATTTATTTAATTTTCAGATTTTGTTAACATATTTTTCTTTCACATCGAGAATGAAATCCGAGAGAGCAAAGACATTCATCCACTAAAATATTCTCAATTCTCAAAATTAATTAATGATGCTAGGGACTGGCCTATAGGAATGATTTTACACCGCAGTGCAATAACCTGCTATGGGGAAAGGTGACCCTATGAATTGTTGGTGTTGTCTGGTGTTGTCTTTAGCTGTTTAAAAAGGTGCGTGGGAAAACGCTGTTTATAACGACTACTTTATTCTTTTGTTAAAATGGTGCTCATTTGCAATGTAAACCGGAGTTAATCAATGTTGCTCATGAGAACTCCAGTAGATATTTTTCTGGAATACAACTCGTTATTCCGGCCTTATTCACAACATTACAAGACACAACAGTTGCTTCAACAATAATGAGTAATTTAACAAATTGCATGTCCCCATGATGAAACTCTTTCTTTTCAGAGCACTTTTCCAGACATTTTTTCTCACAAAACGTCTCCCAAACTCTGTTGCCAACTTAAAAACGACGATTGTGGTGTTTTTGATGGGAGGTTCTAGCATTAGTCTGGCAGAGTCAGAGAGCTGTTGGACACGGTTCAGAGCGCAGAGGTGAGAACGGAAGTCGGCCATTGCCGCCGTGGGAATTATTACTTGTGATGACTTGTCCACACAACATAAATGTAGTGTAATTTTTATCAAAACAAACTCGTATAGTAGAATTTAAACATTTTTCTTGACCGGTAATTTTGCAAGAAAATATTTATGTTTTAGATGACTTGTTTTGCTAACGACTTTATTTTTTGCTCCATAAACCCTTCTGCAAAAATGCTTTATCTGACCACAAAGCAGTAACTAATCTAAACTAACATTAAGTTGGAAACGATTGCAAAATCCTGTAAGATTACCTAATACCGTCAAAAATAAAAATGTATACGTAAATTAGACAAACTCAACATTATTTTTGAGAAAGTAATAATATAATGGAAAGTTGAACGTTTGTCTGAGAGTGTAATTGTAAATCTAAACGAATCTTTGCTGCGAAGTACGAAAGGACTTGAAATGAATTTTTGTTGGCAATCGGTTTGCGTCGGTGGTTCTATTTATCGAACTGTAAATTACATAGGTACCTTTCTCCCTTTGCTTGACGAAATAATGGAGACTTTCGTTTCTGAGACTATTAAAGGAGTAAAAGTACAGTTTACGTAGAATCATTATGGCTATTACAAAGCATGACACAAACTTGCCCATTGCGAATGAACAGGGATGATAGAAGAAAATTAACGAAATGGAAAAAAGATAGAGATGCCAAGTTGGTTTTCACAATCTATTGTTTTTATTGGTGCCTTTACAGCTGCAAATACTGAAAAGACTTAAAGTGCAGCAAAAAGAATAAGTTTGCCCAGATCAACAAACCTGCAGTGACGCCATCTTCGAACTTAATCAGTGGAAACTCTTGTTACAGAGTTTAATGGTCTTGAGCGTGCTTCGATGGCACTGAATGAATTACAAAATTACCTTTTTCTCATTTTCGTTACCTCTGCATCACGTTTCTTTAGTTCATGATATTATTATTTTATCATTCTTCTAAACCAAGTGATGCGGACACAGCCAGTTTGACTTCCGTTGAGAGTTCCAAAAACCTCAAACTTGATAGAGTTCTTCCTCATTTTTATTTCATTTTTCGAGTGCTTCTTTGAACAAACTAATGCATTGTGAATGAACCTGAAATCATCAACTCAACCAAAAGATCGGTTCGACTGGTCCACGATGTACTAAAATGTACCAAGGGATGAGGTCGTTTGGTTTTTCATGTTCATTATTATGTATTTCATTCAACATCAAATTGGAAGTGCATTGCGGCGGCTCGCGGTTGCACTCACTCTATCTAACATTCCTATTAGCTCAACTAGCTTTCGCGTACTTTTATTGAACAAGAATGTGACAATCGCAATAAAACTAGGTACATTTTCCCATCTACCACATCACGTACACAAATAATATACTTCATGAATCATGATATAACATCAAAACGTAAATCGAATCGAAACACTCCAACAAAGTACAAGCCACCACACCACAATGAACTTCATCAAGACTACTCGCAGTCGCAGAGAATATCGAAGAAGAACAGGAGTAGTAGCGAAATCAGACATCCTTCCTGCCTTCCTTTTTGAGTTGAAACTCCACAAGACTCAATTTACGATTGAGCTCGTATTCTCAATTGATTTTTTAAATCTTGGTTTTTCAACAAAACAATGTCTTGTCACGTCACCGTGTCGAAAAACGATTGAGGTTGGTGATGTAAAACTCCATTTTTCCGTGATTTGAAAACTGGTTTTTTATTTCATATTATTCTTCAAAACTAACTCTAGTAACGCTCCAAAGACCTTACCTTACTTAACTTTTTTGTAAGCCTGCTTGACTATATCTGTGCAGTCGTTATTGAATTAAAGAATTGGAACGCAAATTTTGCTACTTTTACTTTATTTTTATTATTCAATAGGTCTTTGTCCATCGTATCTCTCAAGGTTCAGCTTCAATTTTATGGCGCATGTTTTATATTTATTCATATAAGGAGTTACCTGCTTCAAAATATCTTTTTATGACAGCAACTTCTACAATTATGACTTCAATCTGAAACATGTTAAAAAGTTTCAAAGAGTAATTTTTTATTGTAATCAGATGTACGATGCTGCCTGAAAAATTATTTTTCCAATTCCATTGTTTTATATTATTCTTTAATAGTTGTCTGATTTCACCGCAAAGAATATGCCTGGCTGTATTAAAGCAGAAAACTTGAAAGTAAAAATTCCTGTTCTCGGTTTATTTCTCTAATCCACAAAATATGTTGATGAAATTTCACTTCAATAATACCACAAAAAAAGCGAGAAGGAGTGAGTGCAGTCACCCGACAGCGTCACCCTCACGATGACATGGCATGCAAACACTGCTGCAGGCGTCAGCGTGTGTACATAAACTTCGACATGACATGACCACGTCAAATCTTTACATCAACTTACAAGCAACATACACTGATGATAATTGTGGTTTTTCAATTGTGTGTTTTCAATCCTAATAACTGACTAGTGCCAGCATATCATGAACGTAATGCAGTAACATTTAAAATGTACTTTTAAGTCCATTAAATAAGATATTTATTCATTACTGGTGTAGAATTGAAATTATTCATTATGATGGAGATGTAAACTTTACTTTTGTTGAGCTTGTCACTTCCACTAAACTCAATAGTAAAAAATAAGGTGTAAATCATGCCGTGACAAGCTTGCGTACACTGCTGATGGACTCCTAAAGAGAGGGGCGATGAAAAGTACCGTGATTGGAGTACCTTATTTAAACTTTGTAAAATGATTTTCTTTTCTCTCATAAATATGGAGGAAAATAGTTCTTAGATAAATTATTATACCTAAATTTGGTCTTCTGGAAAAGACTTGTTTTGAATGTGTTGTTCATCAATGGATGATTTTCACCAAATTAGCATAATATGGCAAATATAATGAAACAACAAAAATTTTCATTCGTTTGTTTTTAAGTTTTTAAATTGAGTTAAAAATACCTCAGGTTTTAGAATTTTTGCAAAACTTATTTGCGTGTTAATATATTATTATTATTCAATCTGAATTAAATTGAGAATATTAAAATAAACTAGAAACACTAGAGAACAATAGAAAGTAACTTCTGTACTAACATTATTGATGTGCAATGTAACAGTATGAAATAATCTGCACAATGAATTTACAGTGTTGAATAACTATTTCGTAAAGGTTAATCAATAAGACATTTGTTACATATCGTCCTCCGATAAGACTTATCTTTATTTTCTCTTTCAGACGAAAGACTTTTGCAATAAACTATTGGTTGGAAGTTGAATGAAACGGTCATCTAAAATCTAAACAATGCAAGGGTTATACGCTTAAAAGACGAGACATATCTATTCAAAGTTCTCACTCACATGACATATGCCTTCATTTCCTTCCACTATTTAACCTCTCATGAAATGTTTAGTATTGAAACGTGTGAAAGTTTGATTTGTGAATTAAATAGTATCGGAATTAGTTTTAATGACATATTTAATACATAAAGTGATAACAAAGAAGCCCAATATATTTCCTTTCTCTATTCTGATTTTCATTGAAGCAACGAAGTAAGAGTAATAAAGTTAGAGTCAGATAAGAACTGAAAGTTTCAGAAGTTATGAATATGAATAAAATGACGCTTCGTAAAAGTATAGCATGCATCATCAATGGCCATTAGGTAAGAGGGTGTCGAATAGGTGCTGACACCGACGTGGTGGTTAGGTACTTTACACGATTATTAAAATAGATATTACGTAAAGTGGGTCAAATGAATAAACCGGGCACACTGTGACTTCCCTTGATTAACAGTTGTTGTGATTGTTGTTATCCGACCGGTGTTATCTGAGTCAGGATTTTCATTATGAATACGAGCTACTTACTCTACTACTGCTCGTTTTCGCTTTTTATTCTTTATCAATAAAGCTGTATTAAATATAGAAAATTTTGCTGTTTTTTGTGAATCGATATTACGAATGAAGACACGGAAAACAAATGCAATTAATGTTACAGTCATCCGGTCTGGTTGAAGTGGCAATTAATACTACCCTTCATATCTTATCTATTCAATATTTATTGAAATTAATTCATTAATATCGTAATATCTTATTTTTGTTTTGGATATTTTATGAGATGCTTCGATTCGTTTAGTGACACCGCTTTAGTGTTTTGTAGGTACTATTTTTCGCCACTTCAGTTTGCAGAGAAAGCTGATAACTGAAATAAACGTAGAAAAGCCTGTTGCAATTTAAAATTTTCATATTCAATATTATGACGTCAATAGGCCTTCAATTTTATCAAATCCACAATCTTTAAGAGCATTGGCTTTTAAAGTCTTCACGGTGACATTCTTTGAATCTACATAATTTCTGTAAACTATAGACGGTAATCGATGACATATCAATACTCAGCAACTTTTTCTAAACAAAGGAGCAGTCAACCAAATCTATCAAACTGACTTTCTATTGCTACACCTTCAAACACTCTAATTTAATTGGCGTTTTTCTTTCTACCATCCTTACTTGGAATGACAAAGGCATTATCGAACCACAAAAATGCTTTTTATGAAAATTGTAACAGTAGAATCGATTCGAAACTTGATCCAAAACAACTTTTAAATTTTTTCTAAGCTTTGTCATTTCGTTGCATCGTAAAGTAATAGAAAATAATAGCGATAAGAACAATGAAGGAAAATGCAAGAGTGGCTGACGATTGACGGCAACAAATTATGACATGCGGATGACCCTTTGACTTATCACTTGAATGGCTTACAGACTTAGAAAATTGGCACAGAAAGCCAAAAGCCAACAATGGACTCGGGCAGTAAAATCGATGCTCATGATTTATGATACTTATCCATTGGATAATATCCAAAGTTGCCTGCTTGAACAAAGAATGAAAAAGTGAACGATAACGAAACTAACTATCGTAGCGTGAGTTTCAAAGCAGTAGCAGGGGTTGCACTCTAGCGGCTGAATATGAAACTCGAATGCGAAGAAACTCTGAAGCAGCTGAATATTAGAAATGGTTTACCTGCGTGAAATAGGAGGGCAGCACACATCTTTGATCGTCTAATCGGCTATTCTGTAATTTCTCGAGCAGCTCAAACAAGTCCTGTGTGGCATTCTGTAACAAAAAATAACCAGCATTAAGAACCTTTGTTGTTAATTAATGGATGAACACGATTGTGATTTTTACAGCCAGCTTATCGCATTTCATGACACTTGTTAACTGTGTAATACTTTTGTGTAGAATTTAAATGACCTATGTATGCTAAAGTATGTAATTTATTTGTTGTTGTTGTAATGTAATTGAACTACTTATCTTCTAGATGCCTTAGAGTTTGTGATTTGTGTTGTTGTGACGTGTGTAAAGAATCACATTTCTAATTATCACCATTAAAATTAAAACACAAAGGACGAGTCATAAAAAGTCAATAAAATAGCACGAAGGAAACCATTCAAGCCATCTAATCCAAAGTAATGAAAGATGAGTTGTAACAAATCAAAAGAGTGTTGTGTTTACACTTCATTTTTTGAAAAGATAGCTCTGGGAATTTCCTAAATAACTAGTGTGAATTCTGAGATTAAGCATATTAGCATTTTAGTTAGCATTGCGTAACGAAATGGGTTTAAAACTGATCTAAATATGGAACTCAAATTTTTGCTGCAGCTATTTGTGGAAAATGTATTAAAAATCAATTTTAGGAACCCGCTAATTTTAGTTTTAGCAATTATTTAAGCTCTTGTTGAAATACAAAAACTGAAACATTTCGGAAATCATATTATTTTCTAACTGTATTCAATATTTGAAACTTTAGACGCATTTTTAATTAATTGTATGCATTACATTTACAAATGTTGTAATTTATAAAAAAGTTGCTGAAACAACTTCTGCTACTTTTATATTTGCATGTAAAAGATCTCCGAGAAAGAATAAAGAGAGGCGTAGCAAATTTTGGGCTAACGATGCTCCATATACATACGTCTATAACAACTTTAAAATATAAAACCGCAAAGAGCTAGTCTAGAAGCACCTTAAATTACGAGTTTGATACATCCGCCATCCGTTCTCACGAGAAAATAACAATATTAAAAGCTTCATGAATATTTTAAAGCGTAGTTCATAATGTTTTAAGGTCTGGGTATAATGTTTACAGTCTCTTTATTTCTTAATTTTAACGAATTTACAGTTACTAGTTCAAAGGGTTCATAAAAAATGAATTTCCTAACAGAATCCAAATTCCTAATCTCGTCATATACGCAAGACAATTCTAGCATAAAAAATATTTCGCATTTGTAAATTGTTTACTGTACTGCATAATTCATAGCGTAGCTCCTACAAGCCAAGAGAAAGCTATAAAAGAGGTTAAAATTGCAATGAAATGTGTAAAACGCATCGATACAACACATATCGTAACAACTGGCCGGGAATTGGGTTATTAATAAATCTCTAAAGTTCTGCAATTCTTTGAAGCATAAACATTGTAGGGTAGTGGGGTGGATCACACTGTGTGGTGTACTCTTTTAACGGAACATTCTCCAGCAAACGCACGAAATTTTGGGGTGAAGTTACGACAAAGTAGGAGGGGAGGGAGCCTTTGGCCGATCAATAAACAATTTCAAAAGAAACAATTTCCTTAAGTTTTAGACACAAGAAGTACACACTACACACTAAATGACAAAAACATTTTTCCTTGTTATGAACTTTGTTTTAATCTATTGAAGACCCCTCTGTAAGATTTCGATTGTACATAGAGTGGTCATTTTCTTACGTCAGCACTCGAAGGAGTAAGGAAGGCTCAATATCAATTGATCTCTACAAATTTGAATTCTTGATTCAATATTGGAAGGAAATACAAACTTTCTTGGTACAAATACCTTGCCATTTGGTAAATTGAAAATATATTTATTTGTAAAATTGCTTTTATGGAGTGTTTGAAAGAAAGAAAGACGCCCACCGATTTGTCTATTTTTCCAGTTGCCCTTTAACATACGCTATCACTATCAGGCATGAATGACCTACTAGTAGGCTACTACCATTTGGATTTGTCATAATCGCAGTTTGTCTTCATATAAAAGTAGTGTTGCATAATTCTTTGTGGGTTACTTACCAGGTTTTTATCAATTGACTCCCTTCGACTAGCCACATTCGAAGCAGCTGCAGAATCAAAGGAATTCCGGTGGGAAGAAAGCGTTTCCATATTTTGATTGTGACTCTTCCTGCAAATAATAATAAATATTCAAGTTATGATTTTGCTGTGATTTTATAATGCTTGTTTTAATTGAGTATTTCTCGACGTGATATTAGTGAGCCATGCAAAAGGTTGTACTTATTCAAATTTTGTATACCCTGCAAAATGATAATATAAACCTTCGTAGAGCTGCGCACATCCTACATGCAAAATCGACAGATCTTGCAGTGTGATGTATGTAAAGTGTTCACACTTCCATTAGTCGGCGCAACATGGATTATGACTTTGTTAATTTTTGACCTGTATTAATTAAACACGCTACACTTACTACCAGAACCTTCTCTAATGATAGGTTCAATGTATTGTAAACTGGAATAGAAAATATTTAGATTTCGGTGCTGCGAAATTATCACAATAACTCCTTAGTAAAAATAAAACCTTCCACTGTGTGGATATGAGATATATGATTTTTTTTAATGCGTTAATGTGAGTAACCAAATATAACACTGTTACATTGTTTACTGCTTCTAGCTAAATGACTTGCAATGAGTTAAATCACAGTTTTTACAAAATCACTATTATTCTCCTCCACTGCTCTAAATCATTACTTATACACATGATCTTTCGTGGTTGTCTTCATCCCTTGCACGATATGACAAGATCATAGTTAGTAAGCATGGCGTGGGTCATTAGTAAACTTTGTCCACTTCACGTATCATTGACTGAGCAGTGAAGAAATTGATAGTGTTATTATCACCATGAATAAGCATAACGTAACCAGATCATGTGAGATTCCTCGTGTGGTTAGAAACGGACACGCCATTAGAACCGCCAGGTTAGTATCATCATAATGATGTCATTTGTCATTAATAAGCACGATGAATATATGTAATATGTTTGCGAAAGGCAGGATATAGAATTTATTTGGATGTTTCTGAACAGTATAATCCACAACGTTATTTTTATGTCTTTGTCATCCTAGCCTTCTTTTTGAATTATTGTGTGAACATGTGGAGGTGGATTCAATGATGATGATATGAAAAGCTTGCATGACTGAAAGCAACGTCGCTCAACCATTGAATAAAAATGAAGGTGGAAATGAAAAGGTGCAAATTGTAGACTACTCGGATGGATGTTTTCAGTTTCCACTATAAGTTTCGTCTTCATCTCGATGTCTATCTTAAAGATAAAACTTCTGAATCCCCTGTAAAACGTAATGATACACAACTGCGACGCTGTTGCTTCCCCGCAGAATAAAATGAGAATCGATTTTTATTCATCATTCACTTGCTCATTCATTCACACAAATCTCGCCAGGAAATAACGAACTCCTCACCGCGAAATAGCTTTTCTTTACGCAACTGCAATTCTTACATCTGCCTTGCTCGTATATTTATTTCATTCTCTTCTTAACACTTTTTGCGTGTCGGGACTTACGATGGAAAGTATAAATAAGTACTATCCGCAGAGCTGGAATGAGTTACATATTATATAGCAGGAAGTGGGCACAATTTTCCGCTCCACAATAATAAATTCCAGACATAGTAGTTCGCCTTATCTCCGCAATCTTAAGTAAGCTGAAAGTATTTTTGTCGTGATCTGATGAATGATGTACTACCTCCATTCGAACAATTTCCCGTGTTTCTATTGTGTCATTCCCTGCAAAACAGATTGTGTCTCAGGCTGACTCTCAGCCCCAATATGTTGAAAAAATATTAAAAAGAAGATAATCTTGATAACTATTCCACGACAAAAAAAAGTGAGTTGGTTTGGTTGCTTATATAAGAGATATTGGTCATATTATGTATTAGATCCAAGGGCGACAGATATATTTTCATTTTCCTATATGAATGTCGACCTCCTACGTGAGTACGCCATGCAACTTGAGAATTGTCAAAAAGTGCAAAGAATGATTTTAGCTTAGAATTACCTCAGGAATCGATGTGCGAAGTATTGGACATACCTCACCAAACACCCTGTATAAGAGATATTGGTCATATTATGTATTAGATCCAAGGGCGACAGATATATTTTCATTTTCCTATATGAATGTCGACCTCCTACGTGAGTACGCCATGCAACTCTAAAAAACCAACAGTGAAAATAAAGTATGATTTGAAGAACTCGGTAGTGGACTAGTAAGAAGAAAGAAACATTACGTGGTAAAAGGTAAGAGCTAGAGCAAACAGAAGCAGCTTTCTCCGTGAGCGGAGAGCCTGAAGAGTTGTGATTCTGGAGAAACCATTCTGTTATTCTTTCATTCATCTTTTCAAGATGAATGTGTAAACATGAACAAGGTCATGATACAGGTCAAAACTGGAAGAACCAGACAATAATTATATTTTTGTGTTTCCCTTTTCAAACTGGAGTTTCAGCTCAATAAAAAGTAGTTCATAGGATCCTACCTGAATAAATGTTTCCTTTGCCTGGCTATTAACGCTGACACACAATGGAGATGTTGTTGAAGCAACATCCACGAAATATTGCGTCCAGCTTTCATGAAGTGAATAAAATGAAAAGCAAACAAATTGTGAAACCATCTTTTCCTCTATGGAACACAGAACAGCTTTCTGTCGCACGCAGTCATGTATCACAAAGCCCCGGGTGTCTTGTTGCTTTCCTAGTTACCTCCTTTTTCCGCAGTTTTAGGATACCAATTTTCTTTTTGCAAAAGACTGATACGAACGTTTGGAGTGAGACAGGTTAGGTTAAGAAATTAGGAAGACATGGAAATGAAAATATTTGACTTTGGGAAATAATGTGAAAACCCACGGAAAATGTATCCACAGGCTGTTTTACGTAAAGCAAATCGAGGCACAACTACTACGCACAACTTCTGATTTTCATACCAAATTTCTAAATTTCCGTTCGCGTAAATGATTGATGTTCCGCATTAATTCGTAAATACGTATACGTAGTGATATGAACAGAGTTTGAGGATCTCACATCTTTCTATTTCATCTTTTCTGATCTCGTGAGTAGGATCCAAATCATTGCCAAATTTGAAGTGACGTGAGTTATGCCAACGGAAATGAACAAATTAACCTTTTCAATCATTCTGCTGATGTCTAAATGTGTAATCTACATTTTGATATATCGACTACCAACCAATTGACTGTAAGCTAATAGTGGCTCTTCCATTGAAGCCCTTGAAGCCTGCAAGCCTGCTTCTAGTTTCAGGTAACTGAAACACAATTTGTTTTACTTAGACTTCTCTCTAAAGTTGTTTGAACTCTGGTAGTCCTGCATTAAGGCCAATCATAACAAAATTGAAAAATGAAAAAGCATACTAGGAGGTTGTTATACAACCAATAATAATGTGAGCTCTATGTTTCATTTTTTCAATTCAACAAAATTAGCAATTGTAATTCAATATGAAAACAATTGAAAGCGAACAAGGAAGTCTCGTTTCACAGAAAAGAAATATCGGTTAGCTGGAGCCGTTTAGCTTTCCATGTTATATCTACATATATATCTTAAGAAACGATTTCCTACTGTGTGTGAGCCAGTTGTAGATAAAAGTTATATTTCATCAAAAAAACGTTTTTATAGTGTTTGATATTCACCACAAGCGATACCTCATTGACTTTCAAACGAAAAAATAAAGTAAATAATAAACGTTTCTAAACTGTCCTCAGTGAATATGAAAAATATATACAGCAAAATATATAAACAGGCTCTCAGTTTTCACCTGCTATATTCACACAAGAAAATAATAAGTTTGCACACTTGTGATTTGCACCAGTGGCACAGACGATTTCATAATAATCTCGCAGTAAATATAGGGACCATGAAACAAACAGGACAGCGCTGCAGAATCAAGACGGTCAACATGATTCAATCTGTTGATGTCAGAGAAGGGACTTCAATTATAATTTTGAAAACACAAGGGTGCGGTCCTCTCAATCCTTGTTTGCTGTATGTTTAAGTATGAACGTCGAAAAATAGGTAAAATATAGACAAGCGTTTCTCTCTAGGTGGACAATGTATTTTTATGGACGAAGGACAAACTAATGTGTTTGGCAGAACCTAGTTCAGGTAAAGAGAAAGAGTCAAGACAAAACCTAGGTGGTAACTACGGATGCATGTAACATGATTGACGTCATGCAAAAGCTAACTTCCGTCTTTTCCCTGTGCTCCCATTTTACAGTAGAGAGTGTTGGTTCAATGGATATATCAAAGGATTACAATTTCACCTCTATCACATTTTAGCTTTCATTTGAATCAGCTTTAGTGTCCAAACTCCCTTTTCACATTGGTTCGTGTCTACCTACAAAAGCTGTTACTCCGGAGCATTATGGAAAATTGTATAATAGAGGCTCAGCCTGCTTCCTTTAGATTTTGTGCGTGATGCAGAGCCTTCCGCTTCCACTGAAGATTGATAACTATAAAGCTTCGTAATAACAACCTCCTTATTTCTTGGATAATATGGGTGACGCATCATGGTGAACTGTGTTATGTATGTAGACAATTAAATTATTTTTCGCTGCAAGTAAGAGAATACAAAGACAGTACCGACAAAGTCAACACGCAAAAATTCCATGGCCAACTCTTTCTTTATATCAAATTTATTGAGAGAAATTTTGTAAACCTTGAATGCTAAAATGCCGGTGTAAAGTTACCTGCAAAGTATACAGACAAAATAGAATTTGTATACGCAATAATGCTAATAAGACGTTGGAACGGAACTAAATATACTATCGACTGTTTCAAAACAAAACTGAAATGCAACATTGACCAACTGTCAAACTCCAACATTTGTCTGTTTCTGTGGATCTCGCATTTTTGGATTGTCAAACTACCAGAGCTTCTGTGATTTGTCGGTAAAACGAAAAGTTGAAAACTGTGGGAATATGTTTGACATACAATGAACACCTTTGTCTTTTTCAATGGTTTATTCAATAACTATACAAACTCATACAACGAGTTCGCCGAATTCTATCCTTATTGCACACCCCGAAATGTGTTCCGAGTAGATGTTTATAGTAAAAATCAAGGACATGAATATTGTCGAATGATTTGTGATGCTTTCAGAGTTTGTCCCGTTAACGACTCTATTGAAAGACAAGTTTTTGCGAAATAAAGTTAGTCAAATCATATTCAAGTTCATCGTACATAAATGATACGTATACAGTAGTACACGAGCGAACTCCATAAATTTCGTTTTATGCATGTTCACGGATGCATAAGACCAACTCCACTGCCGTGACTGTGACTCAATTTTCCGTACTTTCACTCAAAACTTCCGAGGTAACGTAAAAGTAAAAAAGTGCTTTCAATAAACTAGTTTTCCAACTCTTCGTACAAGATTTCGATGTACAACGACAGAGCTGAAGGAACATGCGGAAAGACAACTTCAATTTGCCCCTTATCTCCATTTTCCCCATCAATTCACTTTCCTGGAAGTTCTACGCCATAATTTTCCAAGCCGTATAGCACGCTCAGAAAGTATGATTGGACGCTGAAACTCCATTCGTTACATTACCCTCAACCTTAACTTAGATGACACACATTCTTCTAAAAAAAGTACAGTGTGAAAGCTAAGAGATTTAAATATCACCATCCTTCCTGAATGTAAGTTACCTAAAGAGAAGTAATTTCGTGACGAGAAGCCCGAGATTCCTTTTCTTAGCATAAGTGAGGGGAGCCATGCACGATACGGAACGGATAAGGAAATGACGCGTACACGTATTTACTCAGATATATGAAAATAATAGCTCAATGTATTTTCACCCACTTGAAACTCTACTGTGCTTTCACTGCTTTTTCCTTTCCTGATGTTCCCGCACCATCAACATTCATTATTTACCGCGGCGTACAAACGAATCCCATCATGTTAACACAAAAGGTTCCATTGTTGGCTTCAGGGTTTTCCGCAGAGTAAACGAAAAAAAGGAAAATGGAGAAAACTCACTGTGTTCACACAAGTTGCGCAACAGTTTCCCACAACAAATGGTAGAAGATTTATATGTCATTTACTAGAATCGTTAGAGTGACTTTAGTGCTTTAAAGTGACATAAATTACAACGGGAAAAGTGCTCTGTCTGGAGTTGCTGCGAAGGCTGGTATTCTCAAGGGTGGACACAAGATGAATAAGGGAGGAAGCGGAGAGAAACAATTTACACAAAAAAATTCTCGCGCTACAGCTTTACTCTGGGTAAGAAAAAAAAATCTTTCAAAATTGGAATCCATGTCCAAGAGAGTGTACGCTGCAGACCTGGGAATGAGAAAAGCGAACGTGTGAACATCGAAGATGGGAGTTTCGTAATAATTTGTGTAATGGACCTACATCTACGCTTTCTGGGTTATTGATTGAGAAGACATAAAATAGCAGCTGTTTAATCTATAATGATTAAATTATTTCGTCTTTTCCACACAAACCTTTAAGCAGTCCCTAGTTGATCTACTGCCGTGCTACATCTATATTTCATACAGTTCCCAATTCCTATCACGTAAATATGCAATATTGGTTTTTAGTAAGTGAGTATTCACATTTTCCATTATACACACTGAATGAAGATGACACAACCATTAGCACAGATATTTAGATTATTTTGAGACCTAGTTGCAGTGAACTTGTAGGTATAGTTTATTACGCCATCCATTATCAAGTGGAGTAGAAAGAAAACTAATAAAATTAATTCAAGTACTGATTCTTTTAAAAGCTTTACCAACTCTTGTTATCACGTGCTTGCTTACCAACGCATTCCCCCACGCACGCGAGCCTCTATCTTCTATAGTTAGAGCTAGCTAGACTTACATATATTTACAATTGCGGTAGACTTACGATTATACTTGACCTTATAAAAGCAAAAGACTGGTGTACATTAATTTGAATCCGTTTTTGACATCTAAATAAAAGTGTCACAGGATGGGCTTCTAAAAAACCTCATTTCAGATGATTTTTAAAAAGAATTTCTAATTAGTTTTTTCGAATTGTGCAATAGTAGACAACGTCGTGTTCTTATAAATTAATATATACCGTGTGACTGTAAGTCTGACCGTGGTCAAGTAAAAGATAGTAAAAGATACTGAAAAGTTGCATTTAGGTATAGAAAAAAATGCAGCCCGAGCACGTATAACGAGTATATCTAGCATTTATTGGAGTCTAAAGAAATAACCTGGGAATGTCTGTCACAGCGGAGGCGAGTTAAAAGCAGCAGACGATGACTCATTACTGACACGTATCCATTAGCATTTCCGACCCTTGTAGTTTCAAAATATGTATTCAACTGTATAAATTGTACCACTCCACACATAAACAAAAGATACCTGTTTGCTCAAAATCATCATCATCATCAGCAACATGAATCATAAATTCAGAATGAAACGAAGTCGTTTTTGCACAGAGATAAATTGCTCATTATACCATTCTTCGCTTTTTACTTACCGCCTAACTCTATTAATATGTATAACTTTTAAAAAATCATTATGAAATTGAACGTTATGCTCAATGTTAAACTTCAAAAATTCATGATAAGAAAGTCATTTATTTATAATATATTTTATTATTTTTTAGTAGGGGTATCATCCCCTCTTCCCATGAAAAATGTCCAACTGGTAATAAATATTGTTTTTTACTTTCGTGCACTCAGCAGGTCATAGAATATCATCATGATCATCATCCTCATCACTCATGCAAATAAGACTGCGTAAACGCACAGGTATAATGAGACAGGCGGTAAATAAAGTAGCGTTGACGAACGGTGGTAAATAATCATGTTTCTTGCCGAGTTCAAGTGACACAATTCACATTCACGCTAATTGCCCGTGTGATGTATGACGGTATCTACATCAAATATAGTCGTTTTTAATCTTACTATCTGTTGACTAATCTAAAGTGCTCCGCTGCGGTGGTAAAACAATAAATAGTATAAATCACTTTCCTACGAAAAAATAATGTGATTCTGCAACTGTTTAGATAACTGTTTGCTTATGACAGGCTTTATGTTCATATTTTATCTGCGTGCATTTAGATATGTTTATATACTTTTTGTATCATTTTAGGACTTTTATAACAAAATTAAAGAAAAACATTTTTATAATATTTTATTTGATTGACATATTCGCCTGACCACTACTTTCATTCTTTTGATTCAGATTAAGCTAAATTAGACAAATTGTGAGTTGTTTTGGAATTCTTTGTATGGCTACATCTTGATATAAATAAAGAGAAGCGAGCATTTTGTCTTGGTTGATGATAGTTGTTTACTTGTAAATTTTTATCAATTCGATTTGTACTTTACTTATATGACAATGAAATCGTTTCTTGTTCTTTCATATCTACCGATGATGACGCAGTTATCAGCGTAACATCAAGAAACAAAATAGTCATCATTAGCCTGCGTCTCCTTCCACAACCTTCGACAAGGCTACAGTACATATATATATATTATTTATGCAATCGTTATCCCGCTGCTGTCAATTTTGCGATGTAATCCAACTGATTTTGAAATTCTACAATGTGGCGGTTACTCATTCATTATCGGTGGTGAACAACTAATGAGAATTCATTCTTCAGTGAGAGAAAAGTCCTACATTGCTGTTATAGAAGAGCGATAGATACGGAATATCATCAGATGTAATTTTTTACACACGTATTTAGTTGTTTGATTAGCATAAGGTAGAAAAATTTCGTTCGAACATATTTAGCAAATAACAAAGAGAGGGCATGGCACTTAACTTGCTGCTTGTGTTAACTCACAATACAAATATTTCATCAATCGAAAAAGGACAAACACAAGTAGCCCATCAAAAAATCTACCTCCACCCACCTTATCATCTTTTTATCTCCGAGTAGTATCTTTAACTCGTACCGACTACAAGGAAACCAGAAGCAGACTAGTGTCAAGTGGCAACAATAGCAATCTCATGGAGGTAACATGACGAGAAACTCTATGACTGCGTATACAAGGTGTAGAAAAAGCTTTAGTTTTTAATTTAGTTTTTTAGGTAAATGGTAGACATATTGAATATACTGATAATTCCGTATTCCGCCAACAGACTCTCAACCTCAACGGTGTGCTTTGAATCTGGGAAAATTAATACACAGAAGCAGCCGATTACCTGCTGCCCGTGCATCTGCTACAAGTAGCATGCAATGGAAAGCTTTAAGTGAGTACATACGGAGGAGTTCTCGCTGTAATTATCTACGTGAGCACTTCTAGATTACTAAAAATGAGCATCGGTTCCCGTTAGTTAGTGATAGGTAATAAGAAACAAACCAGCCACATTCTAGATCAAGAGATACGCCGAGATCTCAGGGGATCTGAAACTAATAAAAGAATGAGGCAGTTTAATTCACGAAAACCGGAGGTTCACCTAACGAACCCACACATATCCATCTCTTCATTCTGACCTAATTCCCTGGTGTGCCATCGTGGCTTCAGCGCAATGTTGAAAGAAAATCCTTTCTGTTATTACTCCAGTTTTCCAATCATTTAACTTACGATTCGTGAGGCAACTCTGTAAAGTTCTCGTAGCACTCATTTGGTTCCCTTGAAACCACCGTATGCTTCAAGATTCGTTGTCCATATCATTTCATTGCGACCACAGCAAGGAAAACATAAAGCCAGATTAATATTTTCAGTTTTTCGTTTCAAGTCTCTGTGTACGCAACAAGCCAAATACCGACCAGCAATGCCAGTATAACAAATCTCTCAGATTACCCAAATGCATCACCATACTGTAATCTAAAAGCTAAAGCCAGTTGCTGGTGTTGGTAATTACACAAAGAAATGTGTAGACATTATATTATAACTCTGCGTACAATAAATACCTTATAAAACATATTCACTTTTTGCAACACTTTAAATGAAGTGTTTTTGCTGACCGTTTGCAACTGCTGTGTGGTGGTAGTAAAAATTATTGCCACGCCATTAACTTACACAGGAGGTACAGGTTTTCGGTTTTGTTCTCTTCTACTTTTACTGCTCACTACTGCTCACAAAGGATAACGCCTTTTTCTCTCATCTCCTTTTCTATCATGTTTTTGGAGTGAGTGAGTGAATGAATGCAACGTAAATGTTGTTTAAGATTCTTCAAAATTAATGTGCACGGTACTGCGCTGTTGACAGAACCCTGTTGCATTCACACAAGGGTGTGTTACAAACCATAATATATGTCTCACATGAGCGAGAAAACGAACGTACGTGGTAGTCTCTGTAAATCCCCCTTTAATCCTTATATGTTTAGAAAGGCTCTGGTGGATTTCTTTGGAAAAGTTAATTTGCTCCATTTACCCGGGTTCGGAAATTAAAGTTACACACTACGTCCGGTCGTTAAGAGAAAACGCAGTATTTAGCTACATGGTATGTATGAGTAGTTGTTGTTATCATCAAAACTATGTCACGGTGACTGTTTGACCTTTTGACAAATTTTATTGAATGAAACTATGAAAATGACATGGTATATGCAGTACTTTATATGAACCAAAAATAGATACAGAAAGTGTAGTTATCATTCATTTGTGCGAACGCTACTTATTTTATCAGGCGTAAACAATTTCCTCCTTTTTGGTTTGCTAAATTTGCCAAAAAGCCATCAGCTCAAAAACCTTCCCAACAAGACTACTTAGTACTTTGAAGTAAAACATGACATTAGAAATAATGCAGTGATGAAGATACATTTTATTGGCGAATGTTGCTCAAATTCTTGTTTGTGAAAGTAGGCTTGAAATGCAAACTGTGCTTCGCAGGTTTGACTTAAAAGCAAATGTACTAACGCATGCTAAGTACTAACCTAACATTAAGTTCAAGGTTTCCGATATAGTTTAGTTGAGCTGAGAGTCGAGAGAGCGTTTTGCTTTTATTTTATGCTTCAAGACTGTCCTTCTTTCCAGGAACCAGACTTTCACTTGTCAGCTCCAGATACCACTTTGGTAGGAACTGTAAACTAACGCACACCTAAATATACGACGCTCTTACCCACCATTAAACTTGCACCACACCAATATATTTTAATGGAACCACTTCTATCTAAAAGAAAACTCAAAAGAAGTTCTCCGTTTAGTATTATAAATATGCACTGTTCACAGAAACATGGTTTTTAGGCAAAGCCTCTTACCTAAAACCTAAACTCCAAGCCTAGTAGAAACAAGGTCTTTCGTCTCAGCCCATTCGATGTAGTTTATTCCAGACATAAATAGGAATTCCACTAAGAGGAGTTATTTTTATTCGTTTTCTCAAAACGTATCTCAATATGACTCCGCAGAGACTTTCTTCCAGGCTTCCACCCTTCAGCAAGTTAGTAACAAATAACAATACTTTTTCACAGAGCAACAAAACAACATAATTATGAGAGAGACTGCGATGTGCAAAGGTATGATCTCGAATAAAGTTGTTCTCGTGGTGTGCGTGTCTAGTAGTCGAAAATGGATTATATTATGATATGGAATAAAACCTTTATAGCGCCCGAATACAATTTATTATTTCCTATGAATTCTAACAAGAAGCAGATCAGACATTTCCCTCTTTCCTGTCCGTCGCATCATTTATAATGTAGGAATATGCAAGAATAAAAGCAAGCAATCGCAGGACGTATTCATAAAAACCGTCAGAGGCATCTTCTTCTGAACGCTGCTAAAGAAACACTTGTAGCGACAGTGAAAATAATTTTTCTCTGAACGAATGATTCAGAGTTCAGTGTTCAGTTGAAAAAACTAAGAGAAGACAAAATCTTCCACAAAACCGTCCCGTTTGCCATTCATAACAGTAAAAGAGTAAGAAGCACCCGTGGACAGCCAGAGATTCGAGGTGTACGATAAGCATAAATAATTTTTCAAAGTAAATGACCATTCTTCTCTTAACCGTATATCTTCGGTAGCTATCAAGTCCCAAACTCTGCTTTACTCATCGACTTTAGAATAAGCAAACTCCCACGCGCACAATGGAATGAATGTTTAACTATGAATGTTTATCATCAGATTTTTCAGACGAAAGAAGCCTCAGTCAGCCGTTCATTGTTTTAAGAAAAATGCTCAACACATCTGAAGGAATATCCAAGAATTCAAAGTAGTTACTCCCTTATAAAAACTACAATGAAAGTTGAACAAGCTTCTCCAGTAAATCTTTTTTTCTGATTTAAAATTCACAAAAGACATTAAGTGTCAAGCAAACTGTTCAGTGGCACCTTGCACCTTTTTTCCAGGGTTCTCCTTTTCCTCTGTGCAATAAATTATGCGTGGGTATTTATTATTCGGGGAAGTGGAAAAGTTGGATTTTGTTTTCAAATGTGAGCCTTTGCAATTATCAAAAAACGATGAGGGCTATGGGTTTGCTTGTCCAGTTTGAAAATTTACCAAAGAGGCTTGTATTTTTTTCGTGCCATTTTCCGTGGAAGATTTAAACTGTCGACTGTTTACACTGCAGAAAGAATGGGTAACCTTTAATGGATTCCATTTATTAACTTGAAACAATGAAATTTCTGGAGAAAACCTGAACATCCAAAGGAAACTAAAATTCCTTTTTCTTTCTTATTGACGGTCAGCTCAATGTAGTTTCCTAATTCCTAAGTCATTTAGCCAAACTTCTATTGTCCATATGGTTTATTAGCTTTCATCGCCATTTTCCTTCCTAAAAAGGAACGTCAATAACTACATATGGATATCTGGTGGACATGAGAATGCAGAGCTTGGTTTCATCAGATCACTACTAAAGTTGAATAAATATTAAGCCAAGTAAAGATTTATTTCCTTGTTCAAACAATATTCTTCCTCTCCCAGAAATCACAATGCAAATTCTAAAGTAGATAAATTCTCCTCTAAAATGGTTACACATATTTTTCTGGTCTATTATGAAAACAATACATGAAGTTAAGATATTTTATGCTTACAGCCCCAGACTACACTCGCGACGTGCTACATAACAGACAGCACGTTTATCCCATCTTTGTCCATAACTTTAAATTTTGCGGATAACAATTCCAAACCGAGTTAGCAGTTTTGGAAAAAGCTCATAATAAGAATGATCGTGAGGTGACTTCAAATACATATTTTATTTATGATCATTACTTTTGGGTGAAATGGCGAGCGCGAAAACTTCTGTACGTATACAGTAATACCACTTCTTGATGCAAATGTAAGTTTACCTTACACATTCGTTTACACAATGCTGCATTGTAAGTAAAAAGCTATCTGCTGTAAACAACCAATTAATGTTACTCAAATGCAGATTATTTTAATGAGTATTTAGCACACTTTTTCTTATTAATATTCAGTGTGCCACCATGATAGAGCTGTCAAATGTCATATGGCTTAATTGAAAGCCCTTATTTATGTTTAGTTAATATGAAAATCTGTCAATCGATAGAAAAATGCTAACAGTTGTCTCAAGATTATTTTTTATTATATATCATAAATAAAGTGCGACAAGTTTTTTTCTTAAGCACCATGCTTTGTAACGGTGAGAAGATATTCCCTCAACAATAAAGAAAATCTGCAACAATAAAAATAAAAATAAGGTGTGACAGAGTGGCATTTAAAAGTGACAAAGTGTGAAATGAAAATTTTGCTCTCGTTTCAATGCCTCTGACAATTCTAAGAGTCAAGATTACGAAATAGAAATAAAAATGACATAGTGCTTGCTGACAAATGATTTCCTTTCTCCTTGGATGGATAGAGTGTGTTATTCTCACTTTGTTCGATGGGCGAGCGCTAGTGTTTGTTGAAATAGAGACATTAGTTTTATTATCCATTCTATAAAAGACATGCATTATTGCTTAGTTCTAATCACAAAGACAGTGCAATTATTTATTTATATAATTCTATTTTTATTTTGTTTATTGCACTTCTTGCTGTTACAGGCACAATAGAGCAATATTTTACAAACACAAGTTCACAACATAATGATTATGAACAATGAAATTCACATTAGTTGTCAACCCGTGCCATGACTAAAATTGTCACTGTGACATACCACTTCACTCGGAATTAGTATAAAGCTGGTGAATCCCAGTCTCGAATGGTAAAGCCTTGAAATCGTGCAGCTTTTGAAGTTCGTAGCTTCTCATTGAGTTATGTAAAGTTACATTGCTGTAAATATTTCAAGCGTTATTCTTTTTGCTTCAATATTGACAATTTCAAATTTTAACGTATAAAGTTTGACTCATTAAATATAAATACGTATATTTAAAATACCTACATACGCAACGCAGCTTTTCATTTCAATTTAAGATACTTTATTTCAACTAATGCAAAAGCTACTCCATGTATCATGATTAATGCAAGCATCGTTAAGATAAGCAATCACCACAATTTTTATACATTTATTTATATTTCTTTTTTCATGAGATTGTTTATCTGCAAATTAAGTCTTAAGGGCCGTTCATTCTATTCGTAGCTAAAGGTAAATGTTCTTGTGATGGATATTTCTTGAATAAATTGTACCCCGGCTGCACGAGGAACATTTGATGTATTCTAACATGATGATGGCGGGTAACTCCTGTAAAGGAAGTTGAATCTGGATATCGTGTACAATATACACATCAACCAAGCCTGTCTGTAACTCACGGTTAACTATAATTGGATGTCAGCTTTCGAGTTATCAGTGGAAGTAGTAGTTAGTTGATCTTCTGTTTTTGCATACGTTATCAAACGTTTGTTACAACTTTCTTATTTTTCAGAGGTTTCTTTCATTTTCTCAAGCCAACTCAATTGAAATACCTACAGGATCTTTATTTCATCTGCAAATGATTATATCCAGTAAGGCGAGCATCTGTGTGAAAATACCAGTTGAAATAATTATTTTTGGACAGCAAAAATTATTCCCGTGATGGCATTTCTCATGAAACGGAAGTACACAAGTTTCACTTTACAATGTTGCAATGTTTTCTCAACAATTAACACGTTGATATAAACAGAGTAGGAATAATAATATACAATTTACTGTGTACCTGTGTCCAGAAAGATTTACGATATCTATTTGCTTCGTACGAGATACTTGACGTGGTAAATTTGATTATCAAATGCACATACGTAGGTATAAGATTTTAACCTTTTGTGCAATAGGTAATGAATTAAATTAACCTGTTCTCTTAAACAAAACCAGAGCACAACCAACAGCCACTTACTGGTTTGATTCGTAAAGATCTCCATGAACATTCTTTCACAAAGTCATCTCGTTTGACGAACATCCTGTGGAGCAAAGGTTACCATTTTGCCACATTTATGTATTTTTCCACATCAAACGTCAACAATTCAAGTTGTCACAGGCGGAGTGGCATAACATATGTACAATCTACTACACTCATCCTCGGATAAGCATCGCAATCTATGTAAATAATCAAATCAAGATTTCCTACAATGTATGTAAATATTGGACGGCAAAGAATGCAAAGATTCGCAGCAAATTTTTTCACCCATATATCATAACTCATAACAAGACACATGAATAGCTGCTTCTTGTGAGGTTATTTATACGAGGACAAAACCATCTATTATTAAATTATGCTTAAGGAGGACTGGAATTGGGACACATTTTAAACAAAGGGACGACGACGATGACAAAGATTTTTTGATTTAGTTATTCTGATTGTCACTTCACATCTTGGCATCTTGGCAATGCAATCTGTCTCTGAAACAAAGTCAGTCATGTAAAATACTCAGCAGGTATAACAGCAGCAGTTTTTAGTGCCTTGACTTGTCTGGTGTGTCTCACTGTGCACACGAAATGATGACGCTCTTGACTGACACCTACCTAATTAAGTATATTATTTAAAGAGCGAGGTGCATTATTACGTCATTCATACAGAGGTACACACACAGCGGTTCTTGACAGTGTAAGTGTAACAAATGCCCATGTTTGCTGTCACGCAGGATGGGTAATATAAACTAAAAAATATAAAATAAACCATTATTATTTTTTACAACCCTGCCCTGGTCCGCTCAACTTGTCACTTTTCCTCTCACATATAGAAATTTTTATATTGTCTGAACATCGCTCGTGCACTGGGAACACTTTATGAGTAGAGCATGCATTCTCAATAAAAACGAGCTTTGCATCAACTATATACCGTGATGCAGAGGCAGATATTTCCAGAAGAACTGAATAATGAGTAAAGAAAGAATGCATGCATATTTTAGCTAAAATCAGCTCATCATCACAGTCGTCATTCGACCCATCAACTAACTTTTGCATAATATTTTCTATTCATAAATGCATAAATTAGAAGCAGAGACGCAAGAAGAAAGGAAAATTACTTTCTGTAATCTTGGAATAATATCTGCTATTTGTCCTTTCTTTTTTCGCATTTTTGTGAACAACTGTCCAAACAGTCGAAGCAGTGTAAATCATTAGATTAAACAGGCAGAGGTAGCTGTGAATTGTGAACAGTAATAAATTACGAGACAGTTCAAGTAATTTCCTTTCAGATTAAAAGCTAGAGTTACCTCATCGTGCTCATCATCGCATCATGCTCTGCTGAACACACGAAAATTCTTTCCTCTTCTTTTTTATATAACGCTTATAGGGTCAAATGACCTATTACGAATTAGCCATTATAAATGACTAGTTTGGTTACATTTTCTGAAAAAAGACAATGTATACCAATCCCGATTTGATCGTCGCGATACGATGACCATCACAATACTAATGTACAAATTTGTATCGAATAAAAACTCGTTGGTAGTTAAAAAATCAGAAGACCTTACTTCACAAGAATGGCACACTTTTCATTTCATTTGATACTTTACAGTTTTGATGACATATCCTCATTGTGACAATATTATGGAGACCATGAGTCTCCCATAAAACGTCGTTTGAGAAAGGACATTCAAAAGATATTACCAAAAATGTGTGTGCAAATTACGAATACCTCGAAACAATGCGAATTATATTAGATTCAAAATACAATGTAAAACTACAATAGGCAAGCCAGCAACATCAGATCTATGATGACTGACTACTGTTGTGGTAGTAAAAAGCCAATTAAGAATAATGAAATGTGCACACTTGATTATATAATTTATTTCATACTACCATAGTAGGAATTGGTACTGATTGTTTGCAACAATCTGTAACTCATTTAATTTTTAAAAAACCGAGAAGACCAAAGTCTGCCAACTAAATCATTGAGAGCACAGATTTTTATACTACTACATAGACTACAGTTTGTCTTTTATACTCTTAAGCCGTGTTTATGGTTCTCGTGCTGATGATTTCCTCTTGCTTTGCCGTCCTCTTCACTTCACTCGTCTGCATTTATACTTGCTTTACAAAGCATAAT
>VYYJ01000127.1:0-100743 GCA_021029165.1 Cyphoderus albinus | reverse complement strand
ATTAATATATTGAATAAGTACTTAATTAAATCCTTAGTATGTAATAGTCTTGCATTTAAAGAAAAGAAAAGAATGAAAAAGTTTTTGTTTGTTGACAGACACAGTGTGATCTGTGGACAAGACAGAATGGCGTTAGACTCGCATGCGGCGCAAAACATACTTCATGCTGAAATGGAGGAAGGGGACTCCTCCGACACGGACGATTGCGAGAGCGAGGATGAGGAAATGCTGGTCAATGTCAACGACTATGAGGTCACCGCCAACTGTTTCGGAATGGCAAGAGAAAATCGGAAGAAAAAATCACGTGAGTTTAACCAAGTCTTCGATCACTGCTGACATTTCATTTGTTACTTTTCCATGTTTGAGA
Organism: Cyphoderus albinus; assembly: GCA_021029165.1. Classification (NCBI taxonomy): domain Eukaryota; kingdom Metazoa; phylum Arthropoda; class Collembola; order Entomobryomorpha; family Paronellidae; genus Cyphoderus; species Cyphoderus albinus. Next base: position 100,376 of record VYYJ01000127.1, on the reverse strand, counting down.
ATGAAACTGTTTTTATATGTATTTTACTAGGTGAGATTAAGAACAGAGAGGCAATGAATGATGGCAATGCCGATGATGATGACGATGATTATCACAAAATGAAAATTATTCAAGATCGGAGTTATCAGGTCATTTAGTTTTTTATAGAAATTGATTGTATTAACTATTAACTAATGTTTTAGACATTTAATTGGTGTATTGGTTTCAGACTGAGTTGTTGGAACTTGCAAAGAAAAAGAACATTATTATATGTCTGCCAACGGGAACCGGGAAGACGTACATCGCATTAAAACTCACAGAGTTTATGCTCCCTGATGCTATCGANAGAACATTATTATATGTCTGCCAACGGGAACCGGGAAGACGTACATCGCATTAAAACTCACAGAGTTTATGCTCCCTGATGCTATCGAGTAAGAGCGGAACAAATTAGTTGTAAACCATAAAACCATACTACATTGTGATTGAGTGATTGATGTCTGTTATATTGCTTTTAACGGTCTTCATAGAAAAAAGAAGAAAATAGTTTTCTTGGCTAACAATGTGCCGCTGGTTCATCAACAAGCGAGATATTTCTCCAAAAACCTTGTCTGCACCAGTTTAAAAGACGATGGCCATGTCAGGGCGATATCCGGTGATTTAAATGTGGATTATCTGGAAGGAGGATCAGTGGAATGAAATACTTGCTAAGCATCATGTAAACCTCATATTCAAGCATTTCCTCATTCTGTCAAAGCCAAGCTAATATAGTAATCACTAACTAATAATCTAGATTTTAGTGATGTCTACACAAATTTTATTGGATGCCATTACTAAGGCCTATGTTAAATGGAGTGACATCGCATTACTTATCTTGGATGAGTGCCATCATGCCCAAAAGAACCATCCAATGGCAGAAGTACGTGACATTTATACAAGCAACCTTAACCTACAAATCTTCTTTGGTTTTTATTTATTTATGTTCTTTGAAGAAATGATCAAGATAATTTTATTGCAGCTTATGCGGAATTACGGAGAAAAGCTGCACCTCGGTGTTCCTGATTTACCTCAAGTTCTTGGCTTAACTGCTACGATCATTAAAGGGCAATCAAAGCAACAACAAATTTCGTCAGATATTGAATACATTGAGCAATTGCTTTGTTGCAAAGCAGTCACCCACAAAAATTATGAGGAAGTATTAAAATATGCAACAACAAGTATGATGCAGCCGTGGGAGTACGATGCAGACTTTAGCACTGATAACATCTGCTGTCACGAGTAAGGAACGATGAAAATGATGCAACAAAAGTTATTGTAGTGGTTTTTCTATTTGTCAATATTGATTTTCAATATGAATTTTAATTATAGTATCAACGTTTTTATGGAGTTGCTTTCACGGCTCCCTAAGGAATTTATTTCTGAAAACGAAGTATCAATAATCGAGAGCATAAACCATCCTTCATTGACCAGCGAGGAACAAATTTACGATAAGAATAAAGGAGTTCCCAAGACCCTCAAAAGTCAACTTACGGATCTCTTAAAGGTATTAATTATTTTTGTTGACTTAATTATTAAAGTAGGATTTATTAAGACTAACATTACTGAGATAATAAAAGGAGGAAGAATTAATTGAATACTGTTTATTAAATCAAAGTCAACTTACGGATCTCAAAATGGAATATCTCATAACACTATGAATAAAATTATCGCAAAGAACCAGGCTTAAAATCGTCGTCTTCGTCTGTATCACTGCGAAGGTTAGGATCCTGCTCTTTTCTTTGTGTTTCAGGCGGTGTTCGGGTTACAGGTGGCATTTGCTTGTTTAAAATTCGACATTTGAAACTTCTTTCTGCCACTGTGTCTCACTTTCTTAGTATCAGTGGACTGAATAACATTCTTGTTCAAGGTCAAATCGAACTTTCGCTTCCTCGGCTTAGGTTTTGGCGGTTCACCTCCGTGAGAATTTCTGTAATGACGACTTATATGACTCTAAAAAAGCAGCGTTGTTATTGTTAAAAACTTGAACATTTACATAAGTACAAGATCAGTGGTAAATTAGTAAATCTTACTGAGTAGGCCGTCTCGTAATTACACATTCCGCAACGTTTCCATTTTGTTTTATCGTGCGTAATCTTATGTTGGTATAATGTGGAAAAATCTTTGTACCCTGCAAAAAAAAATATATTTTTATCAATCATAAATCATTTGAAAATATGGCATGATGATGGTCATTTACGTTTTTTGCAACCGGGAAAATCACAAGCATACGGTTTCTCGTCCTTGTGTGAGGCAAGATGATCCTTTAAATTTCCTGGAGTTAGAAAACCTACATAATTAGAAGCGAGAAATCCGACGAGTTAAAATCAAATGAAAGGGGTTAATTAAATTATTATGTTGAATATGTATGTGTGTAATACTTTTTCCACAATTATCATGTTGACAAGCGTAAGGCCTCTCGCCTGTATGGGACATCTCGTGATTTTCCATTTCACTGTTGTAAGTAAACCTTTGGTCGCAAAATCTGCACTGGAAGACGACATGGTTGGCCATACAAGTTTTAACTTCTTCATCATTGCTTAACTTCTTGTTGCATTTTCTGTGATAAAACAGAATTGTTATGAAGAATCATAATTAAAGTTAAAATACGTTGAGGGCTATTTAAAGGGTTCAACTTACGGACAAACAAACTCAGGCTTATGCGTAGACTCATGAAGCTGACAATCTTCTGAACGTGAGAAAGTTTCATAGCATCCAGTAAATTTGCATATGAATGAATTCTTGCCCCGGTTCGCATCCCATGTCGTTGAAACTTTCTTAAAGGTTAACTTGGTGCGAGTTTCAATTTCTTCCACTGTTTTCTTCGATTTAAAAAACTTGAACTCCATACGCTCATTTTCGTGCTTTAAGGTGTAGCCCTGACTTGTCATGGATTCGTTCGGTTTATTGATATACAACAACTTATTGTAGGCTTCAGGTACGTCAGGCAGTATTAATCCTTCAACTTCAGTTTTATTTTTTTCATCCTCGTCTTTTTTATAATGTGGGATAGTGAAAATACAGACGGAAGTTGAGCAGTTAACAACGCGTCTGGTGAATTGCTCTAACGCATTAAAAACACCAGAATTGAATACTGAATACATTGGTGAAGCATTACTTATAATGAAGGTCTTGTCAAATGCTTCTTTCGAATAACAGTAATTAAAACAAGCCGCGAGGTGACCAACACATGTCGAGGACCTCCACTTAAATCCAAATTCGTTAACTTGAAGGAACGGTAGTCTTTCATCATGAGAGAAAAAGTCAGGCCTTTCGAAAGTCTCAGCATCTTGTTCATTGTATAACCAATGACACAACCACTCGAACACAAGCACAGGACGCATTTTAATTGGGTCAAAAAGAATTATAAATTCTCCCTGGTCCAAAACAAGAAAATTGTCCAACGGGGTCAAAAGAAGTTGCTTCATTTTTTCCATAACCGAACATGTCCTGTCGGTCGCTGCCATAGTTGACGAGGATCGGTACAGTCCAGTTTCCAATTTGTGAAATTTTCTAATATGATCATTCATGGTGCCGTAGCTGGCAAATTCGTTTCCACAAAAATGACACTTTCGGTCGGATAAGTGAATGTCCATCAAATGGTCACGAATATTAATGAACAGTTTTCCATCACAACTTACACAAGGAAGCACCTGACGTTTATGTATAATTTCAGCATGATGCTGAACCTTAAACTGATTGTCACTTTTAAAATCACAATCTTTAAATGGGCAACTAACCATTTTTTATTTTACTCGTTAAAAACTTAACCAGCTAATTAAGAGTTTGGCTTCGGGCACCAGGGGCCAATGGTCTCGACAGTGAAAGGCGAATCTGTACTCGACCGAATCTGAAATTAATATGTACTTTGAATGTCTAAAAAATGCAAGCACTAACATTCTTCACGATTGTTTATCGACATAGAATGTTTTGCATCTCGACTGTATTTTCGCAGCATCCCTTACATTAATTGTAACCGGCGTCGCAGTGGGCATAATAGGCTGCACTAAATGCTACTCGTGTTCATTAATACGTTTTCAAAAGCTACATAGCTTCCATCAAAAGCGCCGGATATTAATAATTGTTATTAATATAATAATTAATTATAATTATGTTTTTTTAACTAATTATATAGTCTGTAAATATTCGTATTTCGTTTTTGTAAGCCTTTTGGCTTTGTGTGTACTTTTGTATTTTTAAACTGATTCAGGGCCTTCAAGGCCCTCTAGCTTCACTTGTTAATTATAATTATGTTTTTATGTCTTCTAAAATGAAATTTCGCAGACGTATGCAGAACTGGGACCATTCTGTGGCAAACTGGCAGCAATAATTAAACTAATTTCAATAGTTCAATGGATCCAAAAAATTGACGATATTTCCATGTACAATTATGAAAATAACATCGAAGATGAAAATGGCATTTCAAAAGTGTGTTTTAGAAGCAAACCCGTCACGGTGTTAACCTTATTGCATCGTTGCCAGACACTTATCTTCCAGTTCATCAGAAAACTGGAGCTAGTGATGGAGAAGAAGTCCGCAGAACATAAAGATAACGATATCAAAGGTTACGACGCCTTCATTGTCAAACACTGCGTTAGCAATAAAATTCGCGAGCTTATAAAAATCATACAGACTAAAAGACCACGAGAAGATGGTAATAAAGACGATGAACTCTGTGGCCTTATCTTTTGTCAAAGACGAATCACAGCGCAAGTTCTTAGATGGTACCTTCAGGTAACAAAGTTTCGCAACTGCAAAGACTAATAATTATCAAACTAATACATAATTATAAATTGAAATCAAATTACCACAATTTTTACTTGTTGATCTATAAACCAGAGTATGTCTGAACACTGGCCGGAAGAGTTAGGATTTGTGAAACCGGAAGTGATGGTTGGACACTCTACCATTGTCCAAGACACGGAAGTAGCAAGATATACTGCTAAACTGCAAACTAAAATTGTCCGCAGGTTACAAAAAGATAACTGATACGAATACACAATATATAGTATTATATACCACAGATTTTTTCACTTTAGATTTAAATATTTTAATCAGGTTCCACAAGAAAGAACTGAACTGTCTTGTAGCCACGCAAGTCGTTGAAGAAGGGTTAAACGTCCCAGCGTGTAATTTGGTCGTCAGATTTGATCAAATTTCTACCTACCCTTCGTTTGTTCAGTCAAGTAAGTACCTATACAAGTATACAAGTCTATCTAAAGATGTTTGATTACCTGTCGATGTAATACCTCCGTCATAAAATGCGTTTGTTTTTTAAGTGGGTCGAGCCAGAAAACAAGGTGCCATATGCTACGCACTTATTGACTCAAAGGAGTCAATCAAGGAAAAAAGCAAGCTGGGGGAGTACTATTCCTACAACAAAAAGTTATCTGAAGCTTTAGAAGAAAATGCATGGCATGTTGGTGAGGAAGACGAAGTTCCCCTTGGGAAGTATGACACTCCAATCCCACCTTTCTGTCCCACTAACGATCCCAATGGTCCGGTTATCACAGCAAATGATGCAATTTCCATTGTTCATCGTTACTGCAACGCATTATCGTGCGATCGTATTGCGACTCTTTTGCCCACATCCTTCTGGAAAGCTGACCAAGACAGGCAGAAGAGGCCAATCTACCAGGCGTTCGTTGTGTTGCCTATTCTGTCCCCAATCCGTGAAGTTATTGAAGTATGTGATGTAAATTAATTAATTCCACACAAAATTGAAGTTAGTGCTTGTTAACATTATTTAATTATTATTAATGTATTATCTAGGGAGAATGGATGCCCGATAAAACTTTAGCAAAGCGCTCCGCGTTCCTGAATGTTTGTAAAGAACTTTATAAGCACAATGAGCTAACAGAAAACCTTTTGCCCAAGCCACGAAGCATCGAAACTTTCAGATGCGAGTATCTCGACAAACTTCAAGAAGCCTATCTGCAAGAGAAGGAGAGTGAAACGTCGAGTTTCAAAATTGGAACCCGGAAGAGAGTCCAGCAGTACATGAAAAAGATTCCGCATACCATTCAGACAAGTAAGGTGATACCCCAAAAACCTGTTTCAATTTACTCCATCAACATCGGAATTAAAGAATTCAACCGAAGTAACGAGGAAAAGGGCTTGTATGACTTTAGCCTTGACGGTCTAAATTATGGAATTGTGACCACAGCCAAGCTGGGAAAAGTACGATTTATATTCTAATTCTATAATTTCTATCTAAGAAATCGCCCAGTGGTCGTATAATGTTCAAAAACTAAACTCACTGTTTTCAAACAGATTCCAAGTTTTCTCCTGCAAGCTAACTATGGACAGATGAAGGTTACCTTGAAGCGGGTCTCTGCATCCACAATCCTGACTGAAGCTCAGTTGGAGTCACTCAAGTCATTCCAGGTTTTTCTCTGTAACTCCGTTTTTGGCCTAAAGAATCGAGTTTTGGAGACTAACGAAGACTTAGAACTATTGATTGCACCACTTTATATAAATGAAAATCGCGACTGTCAATTGGAGTGCGACTGGGATATGATCTCAATACTTCTTGATTTCGACGAAGCAACTTTAATGGATGAACCAAGTGAGAACAAACGGAAGGAAATGACATTTGAGCCCTCTTCATACACCAACAGCGTTATGGTTCCTTGGTACAAGGAAGACACCGAACCGGAATTCCTCTGCATGATGAATGTACTTGAGGGTTCCACTGCCTTTTCTGAATTTGACGATCCCAAGAAGTTTCCAACTTATGCAGAGTATTACCAAAAAAAGTACGGTTTGAATCTATACCACCCCGAATTTCCCCTGATAAAAGCAAAGGCTCTTGGAAAACAATTAAATTTCCTCACGAAGAAATGTGACCCCAAAGTCATGAGACGCGAATTTCAACGATCTGGCCAAAAGATGATTCCAGAATTGGTAAACATTCACGAAATCCCTGCGAGTCTCCTGGTACAAGGTCGTTTTTTACCGTCCATTCTCCATAGAATTTATCGGCTTTGCATAGCTGAAGAACTCAAGAACTCTTTTGAATCCTACTTCGGGGTAATGAATAATGACATGGATGAAGAACGCGAATCAGATGCAGAAAATTCAGAAGACATGGACACTAGTGAAAACGAGAGCAGCCTTGCGGCAGCTTTGAATTCGATGACCATCTCCTCTACTTCTAAGATGTCAGCAAAGAAAGCAAAGATGGATGAGGAGAACGAAAGAGATATTGTTCTGTTGGAAAGGATTAATCCACTGGAAATTCCCTGGAATATGCTTCAAAGTTCCCCACTAATGTCGCAAATGTCTCTTCGAAATTCCGGCCGCGACTCCAAATTTGCGATGCCAGAGCCACCAGTGCGAAAATCAAACATTGAATTAGTAAATATTTCGGATATCATCTTTCCAAGCTTTGATAAGACAAGCTTTTCTTCCCCAATCTCTCCACCAACTGAGATGATTATGGAAGCCTTGACTTTATCCAACGCCCAGGATTGCATAAGCCTGGAGAAACTAGAGGTAATGGGTGATTCTGTTCTGAAGCTCCTAGTTTCACTCCACATATTTTCTTCTTTTCCCACATGGGACGAAGGGAAAATGACTCTCCTTAGAATGCAACTCATCTCTAATCGGTATTTGTATCAACTGGGTAAAGATAAAAAAATTGGAGAGCTTTTAAGCGGCAGTTTCTTCATCCCGGAAAAGAACTGGATGCCTCCAAGCTTCAAAGTTGCTCCCGAAATTCAAGAATTCATATCATCAAGGCATCTCGACTACGAAATTTTTCGTTCACTTTCTCCTTCCATTATCACCGAGCCTGAAGACGAAGTCGACAAGATTCTGGGTCCACTAAAATTGCAAGCGAATCATGCGTCCAACAGAAAGACTCCCGGGCCACAAACTACACTCACCCATTCCAAAATCTGTGATAAAAGTGTGGCAGACGCCATGGAGGCGATCATTGGTGCCTTTTATATCAAAGGGGGCTTGGATGGGGCTTTTCGAAGTTTTGAGTGGTTAAATTTGCGCGGTCCACTCGAAGATGGAACCGCGCCTGTATATTCAAGGAAATCAACCTTGACACCTCCCGTGGAAAGTCCGGATTTGAAACGAAGGCCAACAAAACAAAACATCATCCCATATCTGGAAGAACTGGAACAAATTCTAAGTTACAAGTTTAAAAATCCTTGGCTTGCCGTTGAGGCGTTGACACATCCTAGCTACCTGGCGAATCGCGTTACATCTTGCTATGAGCGCCTTGAGTACTGCGGCGACGCCATCTTGGATTTCCTGGTGACGCATTATATCATTAATGCGAATTTTACCGACCCGGGCAAGATTACCGATTTCAAGGCTGCAATGGTCAACAATTGCCTGCTGGGCGCGCTGTAATGTTTATATTTGATAATTAATTAATAAAGCTATATATAACTATTCATCCTGAATGGGAAAAGCAAGTAAAAGTTAAAATTAAATTTAGGTCCGTCCGCTATGGCTTTGACACTTTCCTCAAATATGATTCTGAATTGCTGGGAAATCATATAGAGATGTTTAGAGCATATCAAGAGGAAAATAATCATGAAGTTACAAACCCGGTAATTAATTTTAAGGCGGATAATTAAGATTTTTTAAATCTAAGAACTGTATTAATAACTGAAAACTAAAATTTGTTCTGTCTGAGAGTATTAATAATTTTTTTTTTAAATTTTGTCAGCACAAACTTTTCAGCGACTATGATTGTCCTACGGTAGCAGGTACATACAAAGAAATTTCGTTTCGTTTTATTCTATTCAGACCGAAACCAGAAGGAGAATGTTTCTATTTCCTTTTCGTTCCTTTTCCGTTTTATAGAGATTGAAGTTCCAAAGGTCCTTGGTGATATCTTCGAGTCACTGGCCGGAGCCGTCTTTGTCGATAGTGGGATGTCTCTGGATGCTGTTTGGAAGGTTTTCTATCGTCTAATGAAGAAAGAAATCGACTTGTTTTCTAAGTCAATCCCGAAAAGTCCTTTGAGAGAGCTCTATGAATATTTCCCCGGTGGCAAAGTCAAATTTATGTAAGTAGTGCTCAAACTAATAAATATCCAACATTATATAATTAGGGAATGTATAATGGTCGTTTTTGTCATCTGAAATATTTTAGCAAGTTGAGCAGTGAAAATCGTGCGAATCCAAAGAGCAAGCATCATACGAGTTCCTGTAAATATCAGACAGTCTGCCTCCAACTGCCTAAATTAAAACCCATACTCGGCATCGGAAGTAACATCCGGCAAGCCAAGCAGGCTGCGGCGAAATATGTGATAAGAAAACTGAGAGAAGAGAATTGCATTATTTAGGTAATTGAAGTAAATCCTTTTTCAAATTATTAATTGTGAAATCTTTAGTGTTTTAGTTGCTGTAAGTCTGTGATTGTTAAATTGCAATACATAAAATTTTAAGTTTAAAAATCTGGAATGCAATATATAATGGGTAAAAAGATAGTTTTTGTAATTTGCCGTTAATACTTCAACCAAAGAAGGATAATTATTTTAAGAACAAGAAAGATTCAACCAAATTTAGTGTGATTACTGTTTACTTACAAAATGTTACGAGTTTAATAATCAACAAGATAATATAAGAGCTTATATGAAATAGAATTGGAGATGAGAAAATTTAATCTTTACATATTTGTAATGTATGTATGTACTTATTATGTGGCTAAATCAAAATTTCAGTGTTGCTGATTCAGTAATTGAAATTTTGGTCAAGTTTTGTCAAATCTGAATAATCAAATAAATATAGTTGCAAATCGAAGTGATGTAATAAAAGTAATTCTTGTTTACATAAAATGCATTATTTATTCGACTTTTGACTTTATCAAGAGCCCGTCTGACGAAAATATTGCGCATATTTACATACAAAGTTTTGACAACTTAATAAAAATTTACTCCATTATGACTCCTTATGCCTCACGTACACAATATCCTCTTCACTGAAACGTGAAGTCACGTGAATTTATCATTTATAAAATTAATTGTTAGTAGCGTCGGTAAATTCGGTGATTGACAAGACCATGGAACAATCCGAGAAATGAGTAGTGATTGGAAAGCTGTGTTGCATAAGAGATGCTAGAAAGGAAGATTTATCAAAATATTATTATGATGCTTGTCATATTTAACAAGATAAGATACATGCTCAACCGCATTGTCTTCTCTCACTCCACAACTTTGTCATTTTATTTAATTCCATGTGGACCCATTGAGAAAGTCGCAGATCGCAATAATGGCATTAGCTACTAGTAAGCAGAAATGTCATAGTCATGATGATCAATTCTTCGTCATTCATTCATGCCTGTTATCCAACATCCAACCCAAACCCAACCTCTAGCGTCTAGCGACTGCCTTAATTTGCATAAAAAGAAGTAACCTGAAATAAGTTGTTGCAGAGTCTCAGTCAGGCTTAGCTCCAGGCTAATTAATTCATTCATAATATTCATATTCATTCGTCTATTCGATTGGATTTGATCTTCTGTCTAAAAGATAACTCATCGTCAGCTGCAGCTTCTTTAATACGAAAGAAAAACTTCAGCCAATTTTGTTTCGCTGACCCTTTAATAATATTAAATTATTTCTATTAAATTTTAAACGGTTTCTATTAAAATGGAAATCCCGTCAAAGTTTGGAATTCCATCTTTGCTCGCTTTTCTGAGCATCTTTCTCATTTCCCAATTTGAAGAAAGTCTGACCATGGGACAAGGTCAATCTGAAACGCAGACAAAAATTCAGAAGGAAGAGGAAATCCACGGTTATCATTTTCACACTTACTTTTTCCAGAATAACGAGGATAACAAACAAGAAGCCCTAAGATTTAGGTACACTTCATAAGTCTTTCGTGCAAAATTTTACATATGTTTTAATATTATATTGTTAGGTAATATCTAATGCTTTTTTAAACTAGAGACCAGATTCAACAGCTTATCGACACGGGTTATCTGGCGAATTGTCGCCTGAACAGAGTCAATTTGGCACCGGTGGGCCCCCATCCCATTGGCAGTTATGAAACATGCTGCAACAAAACGAGCATTTCACCAGCGCTCACTTTCTTCATGCAGGTATCGAGACAAATGTCACCCCGACAAAACTCCCAACCAAAACGCTTAATTTTCACGATTGTGCAAAAAATGAATTTCTAATAAGTGTATTCATTTTTGCAGAGCCACGGGAATCTAAGTGTTTTGTTGCATCCCCTTACCCGCTATGAAGTTCTGGACCACACTGACAGGGCCATGTTTCTGGGTCAGAATGTACCACTGGACGTTAGTGTACTTTCTGAAGATTTGGCTGATAGAATAGACCTTTGCTTGCCCCTGTCTAGCGCGAGCCATGTCAATGATGTAAATTTCCTCTTTTAGCGTGTTAGTTTATGTAAAGTAGTGCAATTACATGGACCAGCTTGAAATAAATTACAATGTACGTATATGATATTGTTAAATTGAATGCCTGAATGAAATAAAGATTAAAATAATTGTTGAAAATGAAGAACTATTTTATGCAGATTGCAGATTTGCTATAATAAAATGGACTTACTTTAGACAGTGAACATAACATTTGCAAATCCAATACACATACACACATAGCATGAATATAAATACATTTGTTCCAGATTCCAGACTAGTTGCGTCAATCATTTACTTTTTCAATTGCCAGTTTTTGCGCGTCACATTACTTTCTAATTTTAGCCAATTTACGTACATGCAATAATTATTATTACAAAACAAGTCTATAGTCTACTAAGCTACGTAACGTGTGTAATACAACTTTAAAATAATCTGTAACACTAAAGATTTTTCACACGCAATGTAATAACAACTTCATATCTGTATTAACTTCAACTATATACGCTAATCCCCAATCGATTTAAGTGAAAAAATGCCAAAAGTAAGCTGGACTTCCCATTGAAGTTCCCATTCAGTTTATACCTTTCACAAGAATATTGAGATCTTCAAGAAATATTTTTTACATCTGCACAAAAATAGACGAAGCTCCACTAACTACCTATGCAGCTTGAGTTTACCTTTTGGCAAAATACCAATATTAATATAAATAGATAATCATTGTGTTGTTGTTACTGCTGTTATATTAGCGTGCTTTGTGGAATGACGCGAAGGTATACAATAGAACGAGACATAATGAAAGAAGTAATATGACTCTGAACAATCTCCTCATTTGCTGAATACAATTAAATGAATCTGCCTCCCAAATTTGACTGTGTAACATTTACCAATATATGAAAGACTGCCTACCTAAAAATAAAAGTCAAATTGCAAATGCTCCATTCTTCATTATGAATGACTTTCATTTATTTAGGTGCCGTTGTAATGACTGGGGTTTGAGCTGGCTTCCCTGACAGTGTCAGTTATAGAAGAGAAGGCGAACAGTCATGTACTATATTTTCTAGCGAACGTTTATGACTGTAATTTAAATAAAAATGCATTCAATGACACTGTCATTGTTGTACTGCAACTACAGACTGCTGAGTGAGTTATGGTGAAATAAAAGTGACTAATATGCTGGCTGGAGCCAACGAATTTAGCATTGACGTTTCTCAGAAAATGCCAATTTGAATCCCGTGAATGTTGTTAAATAGTTTTTTACGCAACGGAAATCCATTTCAAGTCCAGTTAATTCCAGTTCGTGATTAAGTCAGCCTAATCAATACAGTTATAAGTTATAATAACCTAGTTTGGTCTCCAAATAGTGCATTACAAAGATATTAATTTTATGGTGTACTTCACTTTACTTGAACACGCATATTTAAGAGGACAATCAGTTAAATAACTCATGCAAATATTTATAGTCATCACAAAATGTTCCCAATTCATGACAAAGTAACACGTATGAAAATGTTTGCGCAAAATTAATTAAAGCAACATTATACAATTAAATAAGCAAGTGACCAAGTTTATATTTTTACTAGTTTTAATGTATGCTGCTGGAAATAACAATAAAATATTTTATTTTTCATTTTGTTTTCCTTTCGCACGGTAAAAATTATTCGTAGCACCTGTACCTATCTCAACATTTAATCAATGTGTGTCAGCACTCATCATAACTATAACCAAACAATAATTAATCATTTATCCGAAGGAGAACAAGGACAGAGTTTCCTCATTGTTTTTCTGCACTCGATTCTATAATATTTATTTGTGTGGTCGTTAATAAAATAAAGTATCAATCAACATAATCAAATCGCTAATTAGTGCGGCGTAGGTATTACCATTATCTTACACACATAAAAGGACGCGATAGAAATACCTATAAAAAGCTCTGACAATGTTCTAGGGCGAAATGAAATTAAGTCATTTGAGACGAAGCTAAGGTGGTTTAATCTAATTCAATCACATTCGAAGGTCACAAAATAATTAAGCGACGGAAAAAACAGCGCAATCAGTGAATTAAGTTTCGCTTTGGTTGTTGTGGTTGGTGGAAGGAAAAATTCAGTGCCACACACAATTAACGTAACTTGACATTACATACTTACCGGCAATAAACTTTCAGTATTTTTAAGAGTTTCATGGCCGCGCAGTATCAACAATGGCAGACCAGGAACTACCTAAAATTACTAGCGAGAACACAATAGTGATTCGGTAAGTCTATCCCTATTTTTCTTTCCGTTTTGATACTGTTACTGCTCACACGCACGGTAATTCAATTCAATTAATCTAATTACTAATTGCAATATGTGCATAGTAGCGTGTCTGCCCATGAGAATCCTGCATTTGAGAATGACAAAAATGGCAATAATGGACCACCAGATTTACTAAGCAATACAATAAATGCACAAAACCGAATAATGGCAACAGACGATGATGATCTTCCTCATAAACCCAACTTCCCCCAGCAAAATAATAATAACAACAATGAACAAATTATTTCGGCTGATAACAGCAGCATAAAGAAATTTAAGTTTGTTGAAGGGGAATGTGAGATTGGGGTTGATGATCCCCCCGACGAAGATTCAGCGGACATGCGATGTGGATTCGGGTGCTTCAGTCCAGACTGGATCCAGCAGTATGCAACAAAGCGAGCATTCATGATTACCTTTTCATTGCTAGGCGTGATTCAGGGGATGACATGGAGCTACTTCACTGCTACCATTACCACGCTCGAGAAACGCTTCAAAATTAGTTCGCAGACGGCTGGTAAACAAACATAAATTATGAATGAACAAAGAATTCTGGACTTACTCACCGACAAATCTAAAACCATAAAATCATTATCCATAAAGGTATTGTGATGACGGGAAATGAAATATCGCAAATCCTCTTCTCCGTCTTTATTGCCTATTTTGGTGGCAAGGGTCACCGACCACGATGGATTTCTGTGGGAGTTCTCTTCTCTGCCATTTCCTGCTTTGTTCTTGCCTCACCCCAAGCTTTCTACGGGTCTGGAAATGACGCACTGGCGCTCACCGAAGAGTATGGTTACCTGTATGATAAGGCGTTTTTTGAGCAAGAGCAGGAACGCTTATCTTCGTCCTCAACGCCATCCCCATCATTTTTAAGTAAATGACCCATTTATAATTTACTAGCTTAATTCGCCTAGGAATAGCCTAAATTAATTTTTTATTGCTTCATCAAAAGGCAGGATGGCGACTGGAAGTGGGAAGCGAGGCAAAGTCAACATCTGTGTGCCGGGCGGAAGTTCGCAGGGTGGACTTTGTGAGGACAATGCCTTATCGGGCAAGTCCTTGTCTACCTTTGCTCCACTGGCTATTATTTTCATGTCACAGTTTGTGGCTGGCATTGGCAATCTGCTATTCTTTAGCTTGGGAGGGCCCTATCTTGATGACAACACTTCAAGGAAGACCATGCCAAGAGTTCTAGGTGCGTATATACAAGTGTCCAAACATTTAGTTCCTAGCCTTAATTAATTATTGACACTACACTATTGTTATATATGCAATACTACAAAAACGCAGGTATAACGATGGCACTTCGTTTGGTGGGACCAACATTGGGCTATCTGGTTGCATCAATGACACTCAAGTTGTATGTGAACCCTACGCTGACCCCCATAATCGGCCAAGATGATCCACGTTGGCTGGGTGCGTGGTGGCTGTAAGTCAAAATAATCCATGCATGCCCCAAAAACTTTTTGCAAGGGTGCACATATTTTATTTCATTAACTTCAGAGGATGGATGGTATTTGGTTCCGCTATGATGATAATGTCCGTTTTCATCGCCCTCTTCCCCAAGCGACTCCGCCGAAAGCATGGAAAATCAGTAGACCCTGACAAAATCAACAGACCGGAAACAATTTCCAAATTGGCAGATATTCCTGGAGCGATTAAGATCTTAATAATGAACAAAATAAATTTATTTAATAATCTAGCGGGCGTGTTTTATTTGTTCTCTGCGATTGGATACTGGACATACATGCCGAAATATCTGGAGACAATTTTCATGCAGACTGCATCCAACGCTTCAATTATCTCAGGTTTCGATTTAACCACATCTCCAAAATATTTCAAATGTTAGTAGTATCTTTCAAAACATTTACTACTTTAAAGGTGCCGTTGGTATACTCTTCCAATCGACGGGAATGCTCTTATCTGGCTTTCTCATCTCAAAATTCAAACCGTCTGCACGGCTCCTTGCGGGCTGGAATGTCTTTGTTGCATTTATTGCTGTGGGCACCATGGTCTCGTTCACGCAGCTCGGTTGTAATGTTGGAAGCGTCAACTTTGGCACTCAGCAGTCCGACGGTTCTTGGAACCTGACTTCAGAATGCAACCAAGCGTGTAACTGTAAAACTTCCAAGATACTTCCAGTTTGTCACAAGGAGACGAATACCGTTTACTATTCAGCATGCCACGCTGGTTGCACCGTTTATGAAAATGACGTAATCTCAAACTGTAGCTGCGTTTCGCAGGATTTTCCAAATTCGACAGTGAAACTAGGCACATGTTCTGATGGTTGCACCGGAATATTCATCTTGTTCCTCGCGATAAGTGCCATGATCAAGTTTTGTGACGCGACGGGGCGAATTGGGAATATGCTTGTTTCTTATCGCTGTGTTGACCTCAAGGATCGGTCCTTGTCAATTGGACTCAATATCTTGCTGATCAGTTTGTTTGCATTCTTGCCCAGTCCGATTCTTTTTGGCCGCATCATAGGTGAGCCAATAATCTAATTAGTAAAAAACCTCTTCGGTTATGCTGCTTATATTGACCTCGAAAATCTTTGGGATGCAAAAGTATGACATGTTACTTAAGAAATAATGCATGCTCACACCGTGACCATACATAATGTATAGATGAGGTGCAAATGACTTACTCAATGATAATTATTAACATCATAATGAAAATGATGCTTTTGTGTGTTTCTCGAGAAAGATAGCGTTTGTTTAGTTTGGGGAGGATCGACATGTGGCAAACGAGGAAATTGCATGTTGTATGATGGCGAGCAGCTGCGGTACATTTTTAACCTGACTGCAGCAGGTAACGATTGAAATTTAAAGCTTAACCTACTTTAATATTGTGTCCATGAAAGTCATTTCGCGTAAACTTAATGATGTGAGTTAATTTTGCTTTTTTCTTGTTGAAGCATTCACTTTGGTCGGAGGCATTCTGGATTGCTTCGTTTTCTACTTTGTGAAAGACATGGACTTGTATAAGGAACCCGACGAGCTGCAGGACGGAGATGAAACCGACAAGGTGTCACAAAAGCTTCAAAATTTGACAGTGGGTCAGTTGGAAATCGGTTTGGTGAATGCGGGTTTTGTGGACAGTGAGAAAGAAAAGGTGACAATTTCGGAGGTGATTAGGTGATTGTTAAAGTAAGATTAGAATTGAGCTATGAGTTTTATTTGTACGATAAGTCATCGTATTTAAAGATCATGTACAAAAATCCGATATCGCCAACAAATTTTTGTATATTATTTTACTATTTAACACTACAATACTTTATCGTGTTTTACAGTTTTTGATCGAGTGAGACTGACTGAACTGAAACTTGGCAATAAAAATATGCGTGTAAAAAATGGGCGACCGCTGGTAAAATATTGGTAATTATGCCCTACATTAACAAACTACACATACACATGAAATACTAAATAAAAGCTTTATCCCGTGTGGCTTATCATTCACTGATAAGGACAGGTGATTACGGATAAGGTTGATAAAGTGCACGGAACGTTTCATATTATGAGTCAAAGTAAACCCATCGTCGCATACTACATTATACAGAGTAATCATCTTCATAGTTATTCGCTGTCAGCTTTAGGAAAAATTAGTTGCATCACGTCCTGGGTATGTAAATGTGTGACAAAAAATGCATCATTTTGTTTCCCGAAACAAATACATTATTATTTCGATAATGATGTGGCCTGGATTCTTGTTATTGCAAACAGTTTAGAAGAGAGTGAAAGTGACATAAATCAGAGTCGAACACTTAAGGTGGATCAAAGCGTCAAACGAAAGACTCAAGATGTGGATGGACATAGCTCAAGACGGAGAGCAAGAGCCTCGCAGTGACGAAGAGGATACTGTATACGACCGAACGAATCCATTTTCTAAGCATAATAACAATGACCCGAATTCTCCAGAGGTCAGAGTCATGCTGGATGAGCAGGACACCCGCTGCGGCATCCTCGGCTGGCGTCCTCTCTGGCTCCAAAAATTTGGGAATAAAACGTTGTTTTCAGTTCTTTTCACAGTGGTAGGCATAATTCATGGCTCGATGTGGACTTACTACACTGCAAATATTTCCACAGTTGAGAAACGATTCGGGATGGACAGTACCACTTCCGGTGTGCTCTTATTTGTCAACGAGTTGGCACAGGTGCTGATTACCATTTTGTTCACTTACTTCGGATTTAGAAGACGGAGAGCTGCGATTTTAACATTGGGACTGGTTCTCACATCTTTATCTTGCTTTTTAATGGCATCGCCCCATTTTTTCCTCGGGTCGGGTGAATTTTCATTACAACTTGTAAAAAATGACTTGAAACCGACCGTGCTTATCAATGACCACCTACACCCTTCCATAACCATTGAACCCCCATCAACAGTATTTAACGACGCTTTGGCGAGTAAAATGACAGAAAGCACAACAAGTAAATCTTCGTTTTCGGTAACTCCAAATACGCTTGTCTTAATATCAAGTGTTTCGCCTTCAGCGGAAGTAAATTTCAACTCTTCAACAGAAAGCCAAATAAACGAGACTCAAGCACAAAATAATTTCTCTGAGTCAACCTCCACAATCGCCCCACAGATTTCACAATCGACAACCCCACAATTTTCGGACGACTCCAGCACAACTGTCACAATCTCGAAAAGGAAAAAGCGATACTTGCAGAAGGAAGATTATAGTCAAAATCATGATGATGATGATGAAACGGAAGATAAGAGCGTGCCACCTGGTGCACCTCATGTCAATGGTATTATTTAATCCAAATTAAATTAATGTTAGTGGAAGAGATGATATTTAAAAATTAAAATTCATCAATAAACTTAATATTTCAGATGAAATAGTTCACGCGTGGCCAACCTGTCAACGGCATACAGAGGATATTCATGCGGCAGAAAAATCCGCTCAGTCTTGTGACCGGAAGGGCTTTGAGAGAAAGTTTGCATTTACTTTTATGTTTCTTGGAAATCTCGTTGGCGGAATTGGCTCCATGATGTTTTTGCTGTCCGGGGGTCCGTTTTCAGAAGACTCGACAATTCTACCCAATGAATTACCCAGAATTTTTGGTGAGTTTTAGTAAGAATCAAATGTGATTTAAGCATGAAGAATGTTCCAGCATTTAAAAATGGAAACGTTTCAATAATTCCCAGGGATTACAATGTCGATACGGTTAATTGGCACTTTTCTCGGTTATCTTTTTGCATGGAGCTGCCTTAGCGAGTTCATCAATCCACTTCTGAACCCGTTGCAAACGGACTCACGCTGGCTGGGGGCTTACTGGCTTGGTATTTAATGATTTAATAAGTAACAGAATGAATGTTTATGGAATTGAAAGTAATCGTAATAAATATATGTACTACATTTGCAGGCTGGGCCAGTCTCGGAATTTTTATGGCGTTAATGGCCCTTGTCTTTTCGCTCTTCCCTCGCCAGAGTCCTCGCGACTTCCTGAAAAAGCGGAGCATCACGCATGAGACTGGTGTGGCCATGTTTATGCTTCCCAATTATGTCCCATTTTTTGGAGGAGCAGAATTGAAGACAGCCAATCCGTTTCCAAATATCTTAAGTAAGGAAAGGTCAAACTTGTTGGAAAATATGAGCATGATTATGATTAATTGTATAAATAATCATTTTTAAATCCAGGTATTCCAACTGTTGCCCAAGGACTCTCCCGAAATTCCATCTACATGTACCTTCTGCTTTCTACGATGGTCCACGTGTTTGTTGGCGTCGGTTACTCCACCTTCCTTCCAAAATATTTAGAATTCATGTTTCGCCTGCGATCTGTTGACGCTGTAATGCTCACTGCAATTTCCGGTGTACCTTTCCAAGTCGCCGGTCTCATGCTAGGTGGCGCGTTTATTGCAAGATACTTACCAAGCCCGAAGGAAATAACTCACTGGAACGCAATTGTGACCGCCTTGCAGATTTTGTGTCTCATGGTTATGGCCTTCTTCGGATGCTCCACGGAACAGATTGACTTGACGTTTCTCGAACATGCTGACCGCTTGTCCTCAAGTACCAATTCCACCTCCAGTTCTCCATCACCGTTGATGCAGCACTGCTGTGCAGATTGTGATTGTTATGTAGGGCCAATTTTACCAGTCTGCGATGCCTACACAGAAAAAGTTTTCTACTCGCCTTGTCACGCCGGATGTGATAAGATTTTTGTAGATAATAATTCTTCAACTGTGTCTTTTTACGACTGCTCTTGTGTCGAGTTTGATAATATCACCTTAACCGAGGGATTCTGTCCTTCAAATAACTGCGGCAATGGACTCATTGAATTTCTAGCCTTACTTTGGTAAGTTTATATTTGATAATTAATAAAAGCTAAACTATTCATCCTGAATGGGAAATGGAAGAAAAAGTTAAAATTAATTTTAAAATGAGTAAATACCATATAATCAAGAACATCTTGGTGATGCACTAAATAAATAATGAATTTTCTAGCGTAATCCAACTACTCCGAGGATCAGGCGTCGTAGGGAAAATGCTCATTTCTTACAAGTGAGGTTTTAATATCACGATTTTAATAATTGTCATAATGTTACGATTATTTGACTTTGATCTCATTTCACAAATAAAGGTCAATTCAGACAGACCAAAGAACTGCAATCATTGGCTTCACAATGATAATCATGAGTGTCTTCTCAGTGATTCCTGGACCAATTGTATTTGGAAGCTTATTTGGTAAAATTAACTAACCGTATTTATCAATCAAAACAACTTTAAGATCTTGAGATAAATGAATAATTAATCAATCAATGAAATTAAAGAGTCGGCCTGTTCTGTCCGCGATGAATCTTGTGGTAATGCTCAAGTTGGAAACTGTTGGCTATACAAAGACTCAACCCTTCGATTTGCTTACAATCTTGGTGCAGCCGGTAATACAAACTTTTTATGATCAACTATAATATATTTTATTTGAAGGCCAGTTTTTATGTTTAAAAGTTAATTAAAACGGTTTTATAGCCTTCCTCGTTATTGCGTTTGCACTGGATGCTCTACTTTGGAAGAACCGGAATGTCCATGAGCTGCGCATCTATGACGGAGAATTGCGTCACTTGACGCCAACTGCGTCATCGTCTGGTGAAACCCACTCTCGATTTGCTAATGTGTCATTATCTTAATTTAAAAGTACAGGAATTAATTATTTATTTTTATTTTTACTCATGAAAGAAAATATTAAAACCCTGATGAGTTTTATGGCATTTAATAACACATTTTTGGCCTTTGTTTGAGAAGAAACTTTATTGAAAAATGTACGAGCTTTCGCTAAACGACTTTTACAGGATTGGCAAATATAAACAATTGAAATTATAATAATGAACGTTCGGACTAAATACTTGGAGAAGTAGGGGGTGTCCAACTTGGTGCTAATTCCACTATATCCATTATGACCATTTTTGTCCATCGGATTATTTTCATGCTCCTTAAATGTACTCAGTGTAAGTACAATGACCTCCATGTTTTCGAGCCTCACTTTAGCAAAACCATGTACTCCAGGTTGTGATGTGATGGGACACGTTGAAAATTCCTCACAAAGACATATGATGTATGAGTCGAGTGCTCTTTTGCATTTTAATAGTAAGTTAATGGCACAGGACAAAGATTTATGAAGATGCTGCTAATCTTTGGAGATGTGCACGGAAACGCCTCTTTGTCTCAATGTGTCCGCTGCCGGTTCTGACACCAGTGTTTTTACCAATGTCAAATGAGACAAACAGGGTAGGTCCCGCAGACCTACAAATTGACAAGACAAAGTGGAAGTGAAAATTAATAATTACGTAACTTATACATTAGTAGGTCGTTACGTTGCGATAAACCTTATACTATTTTATGTATTCCGCTCGAATGCACTAAGGATTCGGAGCAACTGCATAAGTTTGCATCCGATCGTAATAATTAAATGCTCGTTGTGTAGATAACCTATGAAATGAATTGAGTCACAGGCATTTGCATATTTGTACCAAGTTATACTGATTATGTATAATTTTTGAGTAATGAAATAAATTCAAATTAAAATGACCTAACTGACCTGACTTGATTTATGAATTTTACGAGGGATGGTTCTTACCAAAGTGGACGGAGAAATCAGTCAAACCCGTTTGATAATCGGGAATAACTTGAAGCTTTAGAGTGTGCAGTTCTGAAAAAAAAAATGACCACAGAGTTTGATTTAAATGATTATCACGTTAAGAAGATATCACAGAGCTCTCGCTTTTATAAAATACTTTACTTGTCAAGTTTCCAATGTACGCGACGTCCCTTTGGGCAACAAATGTCTGCAGTGTTCCACCATCAGGATTTTCGATGTTTCCAAACAACTGACTAAGTTGATTTTTCGATAACCCAGTGATTCCAAAATCAGTTAAGGTAGATCTGATAATATCGTTGTTGTCCCTTTCAATTTCCGCGACCAGAAAAAGCTCTTTGAGATCTTTCCAAGAACTGAAAATAATTCTTGCGATAAGGTCATTTACTTTCATTTGAAGCCGATTCAGGTTTGGGAACCACCTAACCAACTTCCAGACATCCTCAGGTGGAACAAACATTTCCAATACTAAACTCTGAAGATTTGTCAGTACCATCGGAAGTGACCTTGTCCTAATTACAGGATTACCCAGGCCATCATGCTGACCAACGGTCGAATCCCTGTATATTTCTAGCCGACGGAGTTTCTTCATTCTTGAGAGAAAATTGAGATGGAGCAGTAACTCTTTGTTTATGCGAAGACAAGTCAATCTGGGAAACACGACGACATCGGCAGCAGTGAAACAGCCAATTGAGGTCTGGTTAGAGGACCGATACTGCAGTAGCGTCAGGTGTCTTAACGAATCTGCCGCTTTCCATAAAATGAAGTTTAATGGCGTATCATGTCGTATACTCGGAAGAAACCCGAGACTCAACGTTACCGTTTCATTTGTAGTCACAGAAAAGAGTTTCTTCTGGAACTCATCCGAGAATAACCTCTGGTCTCTAAAAAATTAAAAATAATTTAAGTTCTATTTTAAGTTAAATCATTTATTTAAACTTGTCACAGAAAATTATCAGTTTATCCATGTGGTCTCAAGATTACCGTGTTCCAATTTTCAAAGTCTTCAGACCCATTTCTTTGTCCGCCAAGGTATTAATAATGCGGCAAAAGTGGCCGCTCGCGTAATCGCTCTGAATGCTAAGGTGGCATACATTTGGGCACACGGTGAAGAAATGTGTCCACGTGAAAGGGAACACTTTCTTCTCAGAGTTGAGCACAATGGACACATTCAGGCCAAGACTGATAAGATTATTTAGGGATACAACGGGACACGCTGTTTTTGGGGCAGGCTCTGTGTTTGAGTTGTCGTCTGTTTCCATTTCCATTGACCAATCATCTCCGTCCGGAACATTCTCGATTGATAAGAACAACGCTTCTAGGTTCAGATGGACACATTGCTTATCCTCGGGATAAAAAATTGTGGACAAGACTGCGTGTACGCAGGTCCATGGAAGGGCGACTTGCAATTCTTTCACGAATTCCCGACAATGCATCCAAAACTGATGAAAGGTGGAAGTCACCTCCAAACAGTTTTGGAACTTGTCCGGCTTGAAGGTAAGCTTGTAGTTGGTGAAACATGGCGGTGAAAATGTCAAAGATGACGCTGATTGGAGGAAGGTGAAATAATTTTGGAAAGTGGATGGAGAGTCTAGATTGACAAAGCTTTTTTCTTTCAGGGAAATGAGGGCAATCTGCATCCAATTTATGTCAACTAAAATAAAATAAAATAAAATAAAATAAAAATCATAAACATTCACAACTATCTCATATTCTTCTACAAACTATTAATTCATGATGTAATAGAAAGCGTTTGTTTTTAAATAAACTAACCTTGTCGCAGTGATTTTAACTCTCTCGTGCTTAGATAGCGCGTGATGGTTCGTTGGATCTAAAGAAAGTGAAAAAGTGAATCGATCGTAAAAGAAAGAGAAACTCGTGATACGATAATTGATAAGCTCTGTTTGAGTTTTTCCTTTTTCGCTTGGGTCAATATGATACTATAAGTGTCAAGTCTGATTGATAAGACATAGGTCAGAAAATTTCTTATTCACTTACTTCATAGGAGTTGAATGCCGTTTTGATGAGGATCTGCCCGTTCTCTTCTTCCTCTTCGTTCATTTTTACCAAATAGTGTAATAATAATTACAAATTTATAATGTTCACCAGTTATGAAGATAATGAGTGTGTAAATGCCACAATTAACGCAAACCAAAGTCAAATAATGCTTACTCAACTACCATCTAGGAAATACCCCGAGATGAAACTGCAATTTGCAATATAGATTATACACCTATAAAAATATAATTCTTATTTCTTACTCTCTGTGTGCAAATAATTAATACATGATGGGTTCTTCTGTAGTGGAAAAGATGCACATTCTATTTCCATGTCATGTGTGTGTGCACCTTTCCATTGCCCTTTTTTATTCTTTTTGCTGGAACCGTGCCAAAAATATTTTTTATTCGTGAAAAAAAACGCGTTTTGTACTTTGTACATTCCTTGATTTTCTCATTTTACTAATCGTTTTCTTCTTCGTTTTAGCATCATTTTTGTTACGTTACGTTACATACAATGTTACGTGTGCATCGTACATCGTATTTTACAATTTTACTGCATCTCTCACATCGGTCACATGTAAAACGCTTCGTTCGTGTGAGCAAAAGTTTTTTATGTACGTCTTAATTTCAGGTTCACTTCTCAAGAAACGCTGCGTCAAATTCACGAGAAAAAAGAGTGACAACTGTGACAAGGCAAGAAAGGAAGTGAGGACGAACAGGAGCAGAAGCAGCATCTTCTCCAAGTTGACATTTTGTTTGTTTGCTCCACATTTTTGTTATCTGTTGACTTGAGAGTTGCGTAGATTTTGTTTAATCTTTCCCTAAGTTCATCAAATAAAATCAAACAGGTTCTGGATGACTGATATTTAATATTTGGATTTGGATGTTTAGCGCAGAAAATAATCAAATAAGTAATAAAATTCTCGTTAAAATAAATGGCACTTGATTCGCCCATGCACACACGTAAACTTGCACTGAATAATGGGATATCTCAATGTAAATGAAATGAAAATGAGGATGGGGAAGCTAAGATGAAAAGTACTGTAAGAAATGAATGATTGACTATAGAGTTTAGTTTTGTAATTAAATTTTATTTTTATAATTTTATCTCTCCAGCAAGTAAATGCATAATATCAAGAAACTTCACTTTAACTTAAGAATTTGTCTCGAATCGAGGAAGAAGCCAAGTCAAATAATCTCCAAAGTTAAGAAAAACAACGGTAATAAAAATGATTTTCTCACCAAATTCCTCAAAAACAGAGAAAGCGGTCTGATTATAAAAGTGGGCACTTTAGATTAAATGACTTCAGAGCATTACTCTGCCTTCGATGTAACTGGAGCATTTTTAAGTTTGCTGATAGACCACTAATTTCATTTGCAAAGAAAAAGTTTTTACCCGTTCTGCCGACCACAGTTTTTATACTATTTTAACATGGTAAGAAAATCAAAATTGTTTGGGGCACTTTGAGATTTTCATATTTTTTTAGATCTGCATAAATTATTATTATTATACACGACGTTGTTTTTGGTTTTAGTATTCCACCAGAAAATTATCAGTACTGACGTTGCTTATCTTCTCTCTTTGCTTGTCAATCCTACTTCCGGAACAATCCTATGGACAATCGAGACCCGCTTTGAGACGACTTCGCCATCGCCAACGGAGACTGATCCATGTGAATGATGAAACAGAGCTAATCCGAGACCTGTCCCAAATTTTGTCGTCAAACCGAATTGGCGTGATTCGCTTCTATGCTGAATGGTGCCCCGTGTGCCAATCGGATGGCCCCGAATTTCTCAAGGTCATTGGCAAGTACCCCTTGAGCACTGCAAAATTCTTCAAAGTGGATGTTGACCATCATCCCAATCTCGTCAACGAGTACGGAATTCGAGCCGTGCCAACTTATTTTATTCTCCAAAAAGGTGTGCCCTACGTCACTTTTCACAGTGCACAAGAAGTCGATAATTATCTCAGCCGAAGAAAAAAGTAATTCGTATTTCAAAATTTGTTCAAGACTTTAATTTAATTAAATGATACTTCTGGCAAGTGTTTGATATTTAATTATGAATAATATTTGTAAACCATTTAAGCAATTTTTGTAGTAAAAATTTAACAACCAAGTTCAAACCACGCTTAAAGTTCACTTTTTCATGACCATGACATGCTGTCAACACCAAAAATGAAGAATCTAACATTTAAAGAGCTTGATTTAAATTAAATGCCTAATTAAGATCCACATCCCTGCAATATTTTAATGTCTACAATAAACAAACAAGCTACGGGCACACACTTGTGTCGCATCCAGGCGCTCATGAAAGGCTTCAATTTCATAAAGCATCAACGTTTCCATTAATTCAAACCAGCCCTAGCTAGAAAAAACCGATTTGCGTCTGTTAACTTGATGACCTCAGCAAAGCAAAATGAAATCTATGCTTAAGTCAATTTAATCCTTTTTCATGTAGAATTATTAAATATAATATTACATTAGATCTTAAGATGATGAATATGCCTGTAATTTTGAAATGTTTTTCTCCAAACGGCTTTGCAAGAGACGAAATGAAATGTACCTACATTTTTCCAGGTTCTTCTGGTTTTAGAATGCCAAGAGGGGTTAAGAATAATAACATTCCTTTGTGTTCATGATCAATAGAATCCCACTCCACACCTTTTCTCGCTTCCACCAACTGCGGAATTAGTTAATTGCTATCAATACCATTCGCTACTTTACAACCAACACTAAGACACTAAGAGTGGTTGACGTTATTGGGGGATTATGATGTGGAGTTAGAATTTTTCCATTGATAGGAATATCAGCAAATTCTTTATTCATTTTAATACTCGTTTTAGTAATAAATTTAGTTTCAAAAATTCTGAAAAAAAAATCGCCGAAAAAACAATGGAGCGGAGTGGACTCCCATTTGTAAATGTGGTGGTTCAAGAAAATACATCGTTAACGGTAAGTCAATGTAATTAGCAATGAATTCTAAGAAGTAAAATTGACGCAGGTTAAGTTTATTTCTCTTATAGATAGATGAATCTGAACCAGAAGTCTATTCGGACGTGGAGGACGTTAATGACCCTTCGAAACCCTTTCTGCGACCCATCCAAAAATATGGCAGTACTTTGGCTAGGGTGCGCAATTTGCTTCATATAACACGACATTTGTTCTGATAATTTAGACAATCAAAAGATGAGAAATATTTTGCTTTGTTTAAAAACTAAAAAGGACAAAGACGTGGTTGCCTTCGAGGAGCGCGTTGAAAACCGTGAATGGGAAATTGATGACCATAAAATTGAAGTTAGTGAGTTGGCTTCTCGATATGACACGGATTTGCAATGGGTAATTGGCAATTATTTCATTTTAAAATCACAGCTCAGTTGTCAGTTACATACCTTTATAAAATCATAACGCTCTGTAAATTCTCTTTATTTTTATTTGAAGGGACTCAGTGAAAAGCAGGTAATACGAAACCGTGAAAGGTATGGTGAAAATAAATTGACACCACCACCTAAACCTTCCACTCTTCTGAAACTGTTCCGTGCAGGTTGGTCGCCTTTCTTAATCGCTTTAATTATAATTAGCAAAAGATATGTAAACGCATTGAATAATATTTGTCAATGATTAGTGATTGGTGGTCTCAACTCATTACTCTGGGGTTGTGCGTTTCTCAGTTTTACATCTTACGGTGCGCAGTTCTTGTACACTGATAACATCTCATCCGATAATGTACGTACACTTAGTTAATTCTATTAATATATAAAAATATTAATTTAATATTGAAAAATTAATTGAAATGTAAATGAAATGGTTTCATTTCGTAATTGACTTATGGTGTTTATATTTGCAACAGTTAGTTTTAGGATTTTCCCTTCTCGTTGTCATACTTGTTTCTGGCGCTTTCTCGTTCTACCAAGAGTTCAAATCCAGTCGAATTATGGAGTCTTTCAAAACGATGGTCCCTCACTCGACAATTGTCTACCGAGAGGGCTCCCGTGCTGAGGTTAGGTTGAGGCTGATTGTCATGATTCATTTATGAGAGTAGTGCGAGCCTAAGAATATTTTTTAAACTGGCTTTTTTGGACATAGGTCGATGTTCAAAGTCTGGTTGTGGGTGACCTTGTGGAGATACAGTATGGTGATTTATTGCCTGCGGATATCCGTATTTTGGGTGAGTTAATTGTGAACCACTCGAAGTAATACGAGTACTAATGAGATGTACCTTTTAATTAAAAATCACTTAATTTTTTCGCATTTATTTTCGCAGAGTGTCAAAATTTTACTGTGGATAACTCGGCTTTAACGGGAGAGTCAGAGCCACAGAAAAGGTTTGTACCTTTTACTTTAAAACTGATAAATTATTTGGAATGCCATTGTTTTAATATTCGTGAAATTGAACATTTGTACTAAAGGCTGCCCATATGCACCGATGACAATCCACTTGAAACAAAGGTAGCTTAATTAAACAACATTAATGATTTTTATAAATTGAAGCGAAATTCGTAATATTGATTTTATTTTTTTAAGAACTTGGTCTTCTTCTCAACCTGTGCAGTCCAGGGTACGGCCAAAGGAATTGTAATTAAAACTGGTTAGAGATCCGACATCGTTATTTATTTTTATAATCTGATAGACATTCACAGTCTGTAATTATTAATGCTCCGAATTTTGATGCAGGCAACAAGACTCTTATGGGGCGTTTGGCAAAACTGGCTTGCAGTGTGGACAGTAGCCCAAGTCCAATTGCTCTGGAAATGAAACGCTTCATTTTGATAATGACGATAAGATCGCTTTTGTTTGGCGGAGTCTTCTTTGGCCTCGCATTACTCATTGGATTCTCTCTTACTGACTCCATTTTTTTCCTTATCGGAATTGTTGTCGCTAATGTGCCAGAAGGTCTGGCCGTAACTTTCACCACAATTTTGAGTGTCACTGCTAAAAGAATGGCAAAGAATAACTGTCTCGTGAAACACCTTCACGCTGTTGAGGCTCTAGGCTCCACCTCATGCATTTGCTCCGACAAGACAGGAACCTTGACGCAAAATGTCATGTCTGTCGCACATCTCTTTTTCAACGGACAAGTTGCAGATGCTGATACAAGCGAATTTCTCACTGGACGCCAGTTTGACATTAAGGATCCAGGTTAGTGGTTTTACTTACAATAAAAAATTGTTAAATTGGGTAATATTGAGAATTTTTTTTAAAATTTGTGACAGGCTTTCAAGCGCTTTGGCAAGTGGTAAGTGCAAAAATGAATCTAATGTAAAACTTTTATTTTGTAAAATAAATTACCTATTAACAATGTATCACAGGGAGCGCTTTGCTCACGAGCGTGTTTCAAACCAGGTCAGGAAGAGATCCCGATTTCCAAAAGAATAGTTGAGGGTGATGCTTCAGAATCTGCGATTCTCAAGTTCATTGAAAGGCAGATGGAAAACGTAGCCAGCTATAGGTACATTATTTAGTATCTTTCTTAAATTCTCTTCTTTTCAATGGAAACTGCAATTTGGATGAATTCATTATAGGGCCCAATACCCAAAGGTCTGTGAGGTACCTTTCAACTCTACCAATAAGTTTCAAGTTAGCATACATGACATGAGTTCAACAAGTGACCAACGTTATCTTCTGGTCATTAAGGTGAGTGAAGTGGTATAGTATAAGTATGATGTCTTAAAAACGGTTCAACTTTTTACTCCCGATGTAATATGTAATACATATTATTTTGGACCAGGGCGCACCGGAAAGGGTTATCAATTTATGCACTACAATCTTTGTGGGTGATAAAGAGCTCTACATTGATAGTAATCAAAAGGAGAGATTTAACAGGACGTACCTGGGCCTAGCAAAGTTGGGCGAACGCGTGCTGGGTATTTACAATGAATGACACTAAAAAATATAATGATTATTGTACATGAACAAATTATTTTCGCAACATTTACGTTCTCAGGATTTGCTGACTGTCGACTTCCGCTGGACAAATTTCCTCTTGGTTATAAGTTTAACTCCGAGGATGACCTAGATTTTATGAACGCGGGTTTCCGGTTTGTGGGTCTAATGTCTATGATTGACCCACCTCGCGCCTCTGTCCCTGATGCTGTGTCAAAGTGTAGAGCTGCAGGGATCCGCGTTGTAATGATCACGGGAGATCATCCTGTTACTGCGAAAGGTTGTACTTTAAGATAATTTTATTGTAATTATTCTACAATACGTATTTAAATAATATCATTTTATTTCTTTTATCATTTAACTCAGCAATTGCTCGAGCCGTGAACATTCTGACACAAGAAACAATCGAGGAGAGAGCAGAGAGGCTCGGAGTTTCCGTTGCGGACATAAATCCGTCCGAGCTTAAAGCAGCCGTTGTGTCGGGTGCGGAATTAAAAATGTTAACTTCTGTCCAAATCAGGAATCTTTTGATAAATCACAGTGAAATCGTTTTTGCAAGAACAAGTCCAGAACAGAAATACATAATCGTTGACCAGTTCCAAAAGCTCGGGTACATTGTAGCCGCCACAGGAGATGGTAATAAATTATTTTAATTAAGTCTAATTCGAAAATATGAGTATAATTGATTTTAATTATTTAGGTGTGAATGACAGTCCAGCTTTGAAAAAGGCGGATGTTGGTATATCAATGGGTATTACGGGCACAGAGGTCAGCAAAGAGACAGCCGACATAATCTTAATGGATGACAACTTTAGTTCGATTGTCACAGGAATCGAGGAAGGACGTCTAATTTTTGATAACCTCAAGAAACTAATTGGGTACAATTTAGCAGGTCAGAATTACAAAAAATCGGTTTACAGATATTTAATGCAAGTGGTCAAAAGTATTAAATTATTTATTTATAACAGACAATATCGCGGAAATGTACTCCGTAATGTTATTCATGATCTTGAAAGTACCTCTACCAATGGGGACAATTGCCATGTTATTGACGGTTCTCGGGACCGATGTCTTCCCAGCGATAAGCATTGCCTATGAGAAAGGCGAAGCAGACATCATGAAATTGAAACCCAGAAACCCGAGGAAGCAGACTTTGGTGACACAAGAGTAAGAAAAGAAATGCAATTGAGCAATATCAAGATGATTTTTAAAGTGTTTATCTAATTGAGATTTTGGTTTCCTATAAAGGTTGCTTTCGTACACTTATGGACAGACTGCCATTATTGAATGCATAGCGGGATTCTTTGCTTATTTTGTAACATTTGCTTCTTACGGTTGGCTTCCACAAAATCTGATGGGTATTGACAGAAGGTGGCATTCCAGAGCTATTAATGACCTCGAGGATTCTTATGGACAAGAATGGGTCAGTCCATCAGAAAATTTCATAGGCAATTAACAAATTTTCTATTTATTTCTGGTTAATTAATTCTATTTACTAGACTTATTATTCAAGAAGCAAGTTGGGGATAACTGCGCAGACATCTTTCTTTGTCGCAATTGTTCTGATGCAGTTGGCAAATGTGGTTTGTTGTAAAACAAAAAGACTCAGCCTTTTCAGTCGAAAAAGAATGTGAGTTTAAAATATTCCACTTAAATCCTTAAAGTGAATTGAAATTATAGAATTCTTGCTCTTGCAGAAACAAGAAAATGAACTTTGCTGTTGTCTTTGCGTTGGCCCTTGGGGCAGTCCTTGTATACACTCCTCGGTTAAACTATTCTGTCAACTTGATAAGCATAAGGTAGGATCTAGGATAAGAACGAATTAACTTTTATGTATAAAATAATAACTAATAACCTAAATAATTAATAATCAATCTTGTTTCTATTTTTGTAGACCAATTCTTTGGCTGGCACCACTTCCTTTTGCTCTCTACCTAATTTTATATGACGAATTCCGTAAATTAATTATTCGACAGTGTCCAAAGAGCATGATTGGGAAATTTTTAGACACGTAAATAATGATGAAGAAATGTTAGTGCTTTAAAAATAATAGGCATAGATAGCTTCTATTATATAAAACATTTACACTGTTATTGAATTTTAAATAAATCCTCAACCGTATAAAAATTTATTTGTGAGGTTGTAATCACATTAAGATTATACACATATGATGTACATACTTTTTTAACAGCAAATAATAATTGCCGTCACTCTCTGATGTGTTAATTTTTCACTTGCCATATTATCACCAGTTATCTAATTATATATTCCTTATCAATTTAGTAGCCATCATTGTTCCAAGTTATTTCATGTGACGGATAATGGCGTTTGATAATTTCTACTGTTAGAGAGTGGTCGGCCTGACCGTAGCCCTAAAATTGATACAACAATTTTAAAAACAACTCTTTAGAAAACTTTAAAATAAATAAACTTTAAATGAACTTTTTTATCTGTAATAAAATGAAAAGTTCCAAACCTGAGAGTATCCAAATACAGTTATTTTGTTGCCTTCCCTTAATATTCTTCCTCCCCCGAGAATGTCATCATCGATTCCCTCCAGATTCAGCTTAGCAGTCTCTTCTTGAAACTTATCAAAGATGTCACCTACAAACATTGAATGCATTTGATTTCATTTGCCAACCTTCTTTTTTCTGTGACATTTGAATGATTCATAAAATGACTTTAAACTTTTAAGGAGTTGGTTAAACTATTATTATCAGTTACGAACCATGATAAGGACAATCTGCGCGACCCCTTACAACAACTTTCGAATTGGTGTCTACGTGCTTTCCGTCACTGTCTGTGACGAACACTTTGATAAGGATGTATTTAAACTTGCCCGTTTCGTCTATCCTCACATCCGGAATTTTGTCAAGTTTAGCTTTAACCTCAGGAGAAAGCTGAGCTGCCATTATTGTTTGAAACCACCTAACCTGCTTTTCTGCACTATTAATTACTGGACACAAAAATGCTTTTAAACCAGAAATTCTCTTTCGTTCCGGAAACGAACTTCTATGAACAATACATGTGGAAATCACTCTGATGAAGAACCTGCAACGAAATAAATGAATCATCATCAGCATTTAGCAGCTGCAAGTGGGACAGGATTTTCTATAAACTTCCCTCGTTCACTTCTCAAACTTTGAGACTCAAAGTATCAACTCCTCAGAGACTCTTCTTTGTTCCTTGTTTCGCTCGACGCGTTTTCCAGATTTCATACAAGTCATGAAAAATCCCAAAGATATTTAGTACAACTTTACATATTTAGTTGACTTCCGACTTTAATAGCTAAGGTCACAAGGAGGTACCGTAATAACAACGTCGTCTTGCCTCTTGCCAGTTTCGGTGAGATCATGTATGCATGTCATGAAATTGGAGAACTGAATAAATAAATCATACAAAAAAGAAATTCAATAAACATCAACGGCGACTTTATTCGTACTTTATACTGCTATTTTATAAAACCTAATTAACTCTAATATGTAATAAAACTAGTTAAAACAATAACTTTTGCATTCAGGTCACCTTTCAAACCATTTAAATTATTCGCTTTCGTACATCACGCATTCGTTTTCTTTCCGTTTTACTTGTCTATTTATCATCACTCCCCCTAAACAGGTACAATAAACACGGGTTATTAAACACTAATATTAAACATTAATTGTACAATTATTATTTCACAAGAAGCATTTAAAACATGAAATCTCTAAATAAATAAGAAAAGTGTACTTTTAAAAACTGTTACGTAAATTGGTAAATGCATAAAACGTTTTCCATCTTCCCTTTTGGTTACTCAATTTTAATTTCTCAGAAAAAGCTTATCTGACTGAACTCAACTGCAGATTCCAAAGGACTTTGATTCATTTTATCCCAGAGCGCGAAGTAAACTTCGTCCGAAAGAAAGTACCCTTTGAATCGGTGAATCGGTGGAAGATCTCGTACCAAAATTACCCCGAATGGGAGAATCTCCCCCCACTGCGAAGATGCTCGAAGGTAGAATAATTCCGTCCACATTGGACTGCAGTTGGACACACATTTTCTGCTCACCGTAGTGTGGCGTCACAATGTTGCACAGAATTTGTTTCCTGCACAAGTTATCACAGCCTTCTTCAAGGGCAGCGTCAGTTGCTTTGTGGTACAATCTTTACAACAAACAATTATGATTTCATTTAATTACCTGTTCATAAAGTAAATTCAGTTTCATTCATTATTGCATTGTAAAAGAATTTACCTATAATAATTATTAAAAGCGGTCACATTTGAGGACATCCGCTGCACCAATAAATTCAGCGAACTTGGCGACATGTCGGGGATCTCGAAAGCCTCTGTTGCTTGATACAGTTTGAACCATCTTGGAGGCATGTGTGAATGAATATTAGCATCAGTTAAATTGTAAATCCACGTCTCGTGGTCGATAATGTCCCACGTGGAATCCGCACCACGGGCACCGTCAACGGTGAAAATTTTGTAGCCTGGATTTAGATTTGTGTATGGAGTCAGCGACGCCCCAATCCAGACAGGGGAAATGGCCTGACTGCGGTTGAAGTTGTGGTAGTACAACTTGAACTCGTCAAAGTGTGTGTGTCCATAAAACTGTGCTTTCACGATTCCGCTATACCTATGGTTTATAAAAGCAGCAAAATTACGTATTTTTAACTAAATGTATAAGAGAAAAATTTAGTCCCCCAAAATAATCTATCACGTATCTTACCTGTTTATAATTTCATAAAAGTTTTGGCTCCAAACCGTAAAGCAGTCTGCTTCTGCTGGAGCTACATGACCAAGTATGTGAACAAACTGACCAATGTCTTCAGACTTTTGGAGTTCTCGAGCCAACCAGCGAAGCTGACCTCCAGGATCTCTTGGCTCGAAAGACTGCCAACTAGTAAATGGAAAGAGTGATATTTCGTTGTAGAAAGAAAATTGTATACTGAATAATTATAGGGGAAGGGAGTTAATGATAAGCTTAAAAATGTAAGAAATAGGACCAGGTGGAACACTTACAAGTTATACCCATAGCACAAATTTGTATTAAGCACAATGACCCTGAAATAAGGGTCAATCTCGACATCGTAGAAACCTGAATGGAGAAAGTTGTGAATCGATTCTTTTGGAATCCAATGGCTCCACGCTCGAGAAGCTGCAGCATAGAGCCAATCAGTGGAGAACTCTCCGGGGACACCAAAGGGACTGAACCTGATTTTAGAATTTTACAAACAATTAATTTACAATTAGGATGATGACTGGTAATTGTGAACTAATGAATATTACATTAACCATCTTAGTTAATCATGACTTACATGTTGACTGGATGTGTTTCATGATTTCCAATCACAGGTATGACTTTGGCACGAGGAAAATACTCTTGAATGTAGGACGACGCGTTCAGCAACACCTGGATATTTCCGCTTATCGAAGTATTCCAGATGTTGTGTGGGACAAAATCTCCAGTTAAGTAGATGATGTGAATGTCCTATAAACAGCATAATATAATTGTAACCAAAAGTCAAAACTGCACTCGGATTGACAAATAAAATAATAACGTACCGGATGTGTGCTGGAAATGTGCTTTAGTGCATCCATATATGAATGGAAAGGAAGGTCACACTTGTGGTAGTCTCCATAAAACCCGGCACGTTTTCCCGGTGGTCCCTTTCCATCCTCGAAATGGCAGCACATTTCATTCTCACAATCCGTCATCGCACCAGCCTGATAATCCATGTCGACATGAATGTCGGTTAAATGGAGCACCTTCAGGGTAGGAATTCCCTTCTGTAATGCCAAAAACAAATCAATTAATTTGAATAACAGACCTGTAAGTTCAAACTTTGTCTGTTTTCAGTTAATAAATTTTTACAGGAATGTTTGACTCCAAGTTAATGTAGTTCCGTCTTCTAGGACTTGGCTCCATGTCTGAAGCCACCAGCGCTCCATTATTGTTACTGTTGCTTTTGGCAGGTGGATCAATGGCTACAGGCACGACGCTATACTGACTTAAATCTATTCTCCAGTGAGAATCAGGATCCGTGGTGGTGCAACCGGAAGACTGAAGGGAAATGCCGCAAAAGCGCTCTGCTGTTATCGAAGGCTTCTGCATCACCATATAATGAAGAATGGGGCCGAATCGAGAAACGAGACCTTTGCACATTTCCGGGGATGTGATGCGGAAAAAGGTGCATCCAAATGTTGCGAGTTCCATAAGATTTGCGAGGTTACCCCCACCTCGGGCCTACCATGAAAACGAAAATGTAGACATTGTACATACGGTTATCTTTTCATTAATACTAAAAATACGAATATTTTAAATATCTGGTCTTTTTATGTATAGACTACACAGTATGGTATGTCAAATCAACACGTTTTCGTACATATTTACATAAATAAAAGTTCATTGTACTAATTACTAATTACACCAAAAGAATATTTCGTTGGGAGATCCCAAAGCAGATTTAGTCAAATATTTAAGTAGCAATTGCTTAATGAGCACTTATGAAGTCATCTAATATGAGCCTTGCATTGTTAAGTAACTTAATAAGTTTAAGAAGCTTTCTGTTACATTTTGTATTACTTGTTAAGCTGAGCTTGTTTGTAGCATCTACATTTTTGTTTATTGCGTTCAGTAATTGTAATGTAATTCGTAATGCTCATGATACGAAGGGCAAGATTCTCAATAGTTGCAAATGTGTCTAGCATCATCAAAAAATCCCCAAAACAGTCACCAAAACGTATGAGGCAATGATAACCAAAAATCTGCCTTCACGTATTAGGTTTGGCAATAGATAAGTAGCCCGGTGTAGCACTTATCTAGTCATTTATTGTCTAAATCTCATTAGGTAAAAATCAATGTCTTCATCGTCTTCGTACACCTGACCTACAAGACAAAAATTGTTAACAATAACACTCCTTCTCGTACGAAACGTACCTGTAACCACTGAAAAGAAGAAAAAAATCGACTCTACTTTTGGCCTAGACCAAAGTTACACGAAAGAGCATAAATTAAGTTTTACGTATTTTCTTGGCCATTATTATTACACAACAGTTTTTATTTTATAGTTGTGTGCGCTATTGCAACCTGAGCTTATCTTGCAAAAATTGTGTAGTCTATCTTGTAACTAAAATGGCAGAACATGGCAAAAAATTAAGGAATAAAATTCTTTTTTATTTGGTTTACATAATTTTTTGTCTTGTTTGGTTTAGTGCATCATCAACATCATCGTCATCTTCAGTTTAGAGTCATGTTGCCAAAAATAGAAGGCAGATTGATAAGCATGAACGTAGTAGTAAGCATTGTGCATGTTTTAGATGAGATTATGTAAGATTTTAAATGAGCTCCTCTTATGTATTCATAATTAGCCAAGCATAAATAATTATATTATATTAAGTGAGCATTTTAGTCAGATTTTTAAGCAACAAAGGACAAAAAAAGATTTTGCGATTTGTATCCCAGCCAAGGAATGCTTGATTTGTGCTCCAATTTCTTTCGACATTAATAATAACGAATTTTTATAACGGATGATTGAACTAAGGGCGGACGGACACGGAATAGTAAGTAACAGAAGACAAAAATGCAGTCACAAATAAGAATGTGTGTTAAAAGTTATCTATCATTTAGTTTGTCTGTTACTCATCTCCACTTTTTAAGATGGGAGCTTGTTTTGTTCGCTAGCTTCCTCTCTTGTTCTTGTTACTCTTTCATTTATTTTTTTATACGAGCAACTTTTTGTTACCCTGAATTAGTTCCTGTGCTTTGTTGCATGTTGCCAAAAAATTGCATAAATAAATATTACATATGATTTTGGTCATTGGTCAAAAATTATATTTAAAATTAAGTAGATCACCATTTTTCACAAGTTGTGTTCTGCATCTAGACAAAATTGTATTTCCGAGCTTCCTTTTTAAAATGTGTTAAAGTAAAGTTTGCTAGGTTAGTTTACTTAGAGAAATGGTGCTGATACGCCATCGCCTAATACAATAATGATCGTCAACGCAGGAAATTAAGGGGACACGAACAATTTTAGGATAGGATATGCAACCGCAGCTGCTGTGCTGTAATAATTACGTGTGGAGATTTTTCTGCTTGAAGCTAAGCAAGGCAAGAATCTTCACAGCTCACTTTCTTTTTTTATTTTGTCATAATTTTTATTATCTGCTCATGTGACCATTTAACCAAACGTAACGACTCCTCTAAACATGTGTCTTGTGGACATGATTCTAGGTAAAAATTAAATGGATGAATGAATGAATGAATTTTCGATTCCTGCTTTGACAGCGCATGAAA
Organism: Cyphoderus albinus; assembly: GCA_021029165.1. Lineage (NCBI taxonomy): Eukaryota > Metazoa > Arthropoda > Collembola > Entomobryomorpha > Paronellidae > Cyphoderus > Cyphoderus albinus. The sequence goes on along the minus strand of VYYJ01000127.1, from coordinate 62,456 downwards.
TGGATTCAGTACAGCAAAAGCAGGTTTGTCTGCCATTGTAACTTAATTGCAATACGGCCAAATTAAGTAGCCGACTTTCTGGCGTGTGTCTACCCGACATGATACTATAATCATGAATCCGTTTATAGGTATTCAGGTAGTTTAATAGGTATTCAGTTGATCTGCCCTAACTGCCTTTCTAGCCTATGCAAACGTTTTTTGAGTTGACACAGAGGAAATAAATAAATAATAATGGTTATGTGTTGAGCCCAACCCATTCCCACAAAACAAAATTCTTTATCTTCTGCTGAGGAAATTGATTACAGATTATGAATGTGTATTGAATACACATTACAATAAAAAATTGGGATACGGCAATTTACATAATGAATTATATTTGCAAAGGGTTTGTAAAATGTCTATCACCTTGCTTGCTTGGTGAAAGAAGGGAACTGAACCATCAACTCATTTCAGAGGAACTAATAAATCTAATTTTATTCGTAGAATTGTCAAAATCCTGTAGCCCTGATTCTATAATTTTTCTAAACATGCATTTTTGATAAATATTATTTTAATATTTAATTTTGGTGTCATCCGTTCTAAACTTTTAGTTTTACTTTCATTCACAGGGATTATTGAATGTTGAGTAAGGACTATGAAGGATCCAAAATCAAGATTTCCATTTATTATATCGTATTTACAAAGTACATTTTAATCAATTTATTAGACTTATGTCTTATAAATTATGAGTGCACCTTTAACTCAACTTTATTTCTTTTGCTTAATATAATCTGGCAATCTATGATCTAATCTATTTATATCAATCTAATCTATAATCTGTCATCAATCAAGCGTGTTTTTATTCCTACTTTAACATGCATTAAATTTTGCACCACATTTGCAATTTTGTACGCCCAATTTACGTTACTCATGTTTCTTGAAATTGTTACAGATCTTCCCAGTAATATGGATGAAAAATGAGTTAAAGTTCGAGTAGAGTCACGTAATTGATTTAATAATAATTAAAGCAATGAACGAAAAACAAGTGTTTACAGAAAATGAATTTCTGCAATTGTTGTTGTTGTTGTTGTAAACAAGCTATAATTTGATTGGTATTTTAGGATTAATTAAATCACAGTTGAATAATATTAAAGGTGCAGCTGCAACGAAGTATTCCAACCAAACCATAAAACATCTATGTATTTACAGAACTTCTGTAACAGAAGCAATATATTTCCCTATGAATTGCTATTGTTGAATTTAAAGTGCACCATGCGCAACTCACCAATTAAACTTTTTAATGCGTCGGGTAATTTTTATGGTTTCACTCGTAAAAGGCGTCGGTGCAATTTTAGACCCTTATAGACGTTACCGTTTGCAAAAATACTTTTGAATACACAAACTCACTTTAAACCACATACGTTTTCATTTAAATTTCATTAAGTACACATAAAGCAACATTTTAGGTACGTATGCAGATTTTTACAAAACTGTGTCAAGTGGGCAATAAAAAGATGTGCCTAAGTTAAGTATAATCTAGCGCAGAAGTATATAATAATGATAATAATTACAATTACGGTTCGAGAACAAACGAGGGTTTCAGAAGCAGTTTTACTTTAGCAGTAAGAATCGCTCCAATCTTATCTTGCTGTGGGTTTTACATCACGCCAAAAATGAGTGCGTGTAACGAGTTACGATTTCGTAGTTGTTGTAGTCCTAGATAGTCTAGTCTTAAATTGAGATAATGATTAATAATTGTAACACAGAGTAATTTGCATAAAATTCATTTAGCCACAGTGTTTTTTACTTTCCCAGTGACACAGCAATAATATCAGAGAGAGATTTAAGACTATGATGTGAGAGTCGTTTGCTACACACCCAGAAAAAGATTAAAATCTCATTTGATTTCATTGCTACAAATTAAATAATTATATCACAATCAAACCAAATAAAAGTGGCAACAGAAGGACTCTGCTCTGCTGCAGTTGTCTGTGCATAAATAATTATCTACTTGTTACACGGCATTTTTTGTTTCAAAGACGGCTATAACGCCTTCCTAAATAAAAGTCTAGATTTAACCCAAATAAAACACATTTTGAGTATCTTCAAGACATGAGATAAGCGATAGTTAAAATTACGTACCTTGGAGTGAGCGTTAACTGTGAGAGTGAACACATTTTTGTAGTGCCCAAATAGTTATAATTATGGTTAATAACTATTTTTGTTTCTTTTTTATGCAGTCTGTAAGTTCTTACATTTTTTCTTAAATTGCTTTAAATAGTTTTATCCTAATGTTTTTGCATTGCGTAGCTTCTTGGTTAATACTTCAGTCAGAAAAAAAGTGTTTTTTAAAGAGAAGTTTTTGGTTCCTACAGTACACTTTTATTTTTACAAAACTGTCATGCTTTGATTTTTGTATTTTGATCACATTTTATAAGTATCTTCTAGTATACGATGAAAAGTAACTAATGCTGAAACCTCAAACTGTCTCTTAGCGTATTCCTTTGCAATAGTGTTTAGTCGATTAGTGGAGTAAAAATGTACAAAAATAAAAATAAAATGAACCCAATAAACCCTCGCCTATCAATTAATACAACGACGGCATTCATGAAATCAGAATTAATGCGAAAGAAAACAAGAATTTGACCTTTGCGTGTCTAAAAATGGTAATCAATGGCATTTTTGTGTGAAGTAAATAAAAATTCGTGCGCAATGGCAGTACTACAATTGTTGTAATTAGTATTACACGAGTGTTATCGTAATTGTTAGTGGCGAATTGATTGTTATCTTTTTTGTAGTATGGACTAGAATTTCAATGGCAAATTTGAAATATATTTTACCACAATTAAAGTTCCAATGACCATTTCGGAATTAAAATTTAGTCATTTCATTCTAATCTTTATTTACCTTTCTGTAAAATTGAGAAACTAAATCAAAACTTCTAAGAGAAGCTAATCGTCAAATCGCTATCGAATGGAAGAATGAAGGATTAATAAAATGATGTTCATTGTAAATATTGTAATATTGTAAATGAGCTGTAGTGTGAGATACAATCTCGAATCTATCTAACTCGTCGATATTGCCAGTTGCCACCATCATCATCTTTACATCGCGAATTGCGAACACGAATTAAATCGATTTCTCAATCAGATTCGGTCACCAGCAGCATCAGCTTCAATATCTCGCGTGCATAGCGCACAACCAAAAGTAATGCACGTGTAAAAACTAAAATGGTAAAAAAGTTAAATAAAAGAAGAAAGATAAGCGTGATTCTGATTGTGATCATTGCACTGGTTCAAAATTGAACTTAAGGGTTCTGCGTGTGTGCACTATCATTATTATTAGACATTAAAATCCTGAGATTTACTTAGTTGTTTGCTTCGCTGGTAGAAATTTGGCAGGAAGACGTTTTACATTGCTTAGAAAAAAGTGGAGCCAGTCGCATGCTTTTAATACAGTTAAAAGACATCAATCAAATCCCATCACGCCACACAGTTGCAATTGCAAGTTTTGTGGCACTGTCCCAATCTTTTGTCTAAAAAAGTGGCTACTTAATTGTATTGTGTCCATTATGCAAACGACCTTTACCCAAAAACCTTTTTCGAAATACGTGACAAGCCATTAAAAAAAAGCAAAATTAGGAATAAAAAAAGAACAAAAAGATGACTTTGATAAGCCAAGATAGAGATCAATTATATATCATTATTAGTAAACCAGAAAAAAGGAGGAAAACGTACAAATTTCTGACATTTTTTTGTCCTTACAAAACAATTAAATTGAAACCTTGATTAAAGGGAAATAAAAATGTCCCCGGTTTTAATAATGACAAATAATGGATGATAATGATTGATAAAATAATTCAGACAAATTAATTTTGAGGTAGAAATAATTTTCACTTTACCCTTGAAACAAAAAGTCCAAATCCGACCCTGCACGCGTTACAAACAGCCAACGTTCTTGCTCCCTGTTCGCCCCAATTAAATAACTGGCTCAGGGCACTTAAATCGGGAAGGAATGGAAATGTCAATGGAGCGATCGTTGTGGAGACTTTTTCACCTTTGTTGTGGCTACTCATCTCGTTCGTCAATACTTCGTTCAAAGTCTCCATTTGCTTGTTTATCATCGACTCCTCTGTGAGAAGAGATTGCTGCTGAGGGTGTGCGGGTAATTGAGTTGGCGGTTGGTAGAACCTTGTGTCCTGGTTTTGCTTCTCTTGCTTATCATTATGCTCATTATCTATGTATTTATTATTTTGATTATCTTGCTTAATATTGTGGATTACTACTGGAGGTTCACTGGTGGGCATTCGAACAAATGGCACCACTTCCTTTGTGTTTTGGTAATTACTGTTAATGTTATTATAATTATTATTCAGTGCTGGGAAGTTAATAGCTCGCGGCAGAGGTTTTTCAGGATCCTGCGAAATGATTGTCACAGTATCCTCAAATCCGGTCCGGTAAGCCTTTTTACTCCCAGTGAGGTTCTCAGTCACACTTTGCACTAAACTTTTAAGCGTGTCCATATTAAACAAATTGAAAGGGTTAAAGGGCAACTTTCCTGGAATCTGGATATTGATTGTGGCCGGTTTGTTGGCTGGGTATGATGATAATGATGATGATGAAGGAGCCACCTTTTGATCTTGTGGCTGAAAATTGAAAATTCCCCGGCGGAGACTGTGACCACTGGTGAGATTTTTGTCGCCTTCTGAGCCATCCCTCTCCTCTGGAGATGAAGCTGGGTCGATTTTACTACTTCGGGAATCAATATGGACGGAGGCGTTATCGGCACTTTCGGTGCCAAAAGTGGGAGTGAGCATGGCAAATGGAGGCTCGACCACAATTTCCAGATTCACGGGCTGACCTGGAATTGGCCTGTTAACGGTCTGGACATCCACGTGGAATAAACCTATCAAATGAAAATGATGGATTTTTATGTCGCAGACTTTTTGATGTCTATGTTTAAAATTGACTTTCAATAACCTTACCATCGGCTTCATTCACAAAAAGTGTGAACAGGTAAATGATAACGAAGAGAAATGGAAGGGAGGAAAAGATCCCCCATCCGTTTCTATTGCGTCTTCTTCGTGTCCGACGCATCTCTTTGATTTCATCCAGGAGCAATCCTAGGTTGAATTTTAAGTTATCTTTCTGTGGATACGCATAAGAGTCTGATTGGGACACTGCGTTACCAGTCTCTTCCTTGTGCCATTCTACGTTGGCAAGCGCCACAGCCACTGCTGTGACCGAATAATCCAGGAGGTATGATATTGGCATGAACAATAATTATTAGCAGTATTGGCAATAGCAGCAATTTTCGGTGGCGAAGATGACGATGAAGACAAATTAAGTTGGTTTCGTAACTTGGGCATAACAATACAAGTTGTGTATACAAATTTTGGCTCTGCTGAAGTTGATGATAGATGATAACTGATTTTTTTTCTTTTCCCTTAATATCTTTCTGTTGGCTATGAATGAATATTTTTTGTTATTGTATTATTGACACAATTCCACACTTTTCATTTCATTCATCTCATCATCATCAAAAGATAAAATGCGTGTTCCCTTTTCGTTTTTACGCATTCACTTTTTTATTGCTAGTGAGAAAAAAAATCGTTCTTAAGTTCCTTTCACTATTTTCATTGATGAACTAACGCACTATTTTTATAGCCGGCAGCATCAAGACAAGAGTTTCTGTAAGATTGACAAAGGAATTCTCTTGATGACAATAAAAGAGTGGACACAAAAATGGCGTGTTGTATGCTGTTAATCTAGGTATCTTTAGTTAGAACAGGTACAGGAGATTACATGATACTACGACTGTATTGCCATTACCACAAAATAATGGGAATTGGAATCGATATTCGAATTGTGCACACTTTATTTAATGAAGTCAATCAAATCACAGCCGCTCCTTCCGTGTCATTGATTCTTTGTTCATTTGTTCGTGTTTCTAGTCTTCATCACATAAACGATCAGCAATTGCCGACTGTGACGAGTGTAAACCGCGGAAAATGACGCACGCTTTCAGAATACTACTTGAGTGGTGCTGTTGGCTAGTCTCTCACAGTTGACAATAATCAGATTGTAAATACCCCAAAAATAGACTTATCGATGCAAAAAGTTTGGCATTCTCGTTCACCTGAAATGCAATGATTTCTTATGATAGGTGATAATGATGTGGCTCACGTCGTTTTATACGCATTGTCATGAGGCGTTTGCATTGCGTCTCCCTTGTCTTCAAATCGCATTTCTTTTCGTCTTCAGTACACGGAAAGTTGAATGTGGTCATAAAAGTTTTTCGGCAAACTGAACACGCTGAAGTGATGAGATGATGAGGAAGTGATCAAAAGAGTGAATTCTCGCAATCGTCTCGTCGCAGCAGCAGTAACAGCGCAGTTAATCTCATCTCATCAGTAAAAGACACAAGGCTGCAAGTGTGCTTTGCAATTTGGAAATAATCGTCGACGTTCCTCTTCTTTCTTATGTCATATCTTCGGCTGATGGCGTTGAGTTTGCTTTGCTTTGCAATAATGAGAATGTTGAGGACGAAAAGAGCAGAGAGAGGAGAAGGAACAAGACCAAGACAGAAAATACAACCTACTTCCCAGGCCCTTCCGCACCACTGCCACAAAAACAAGACATTTTTTGGCTACTCGAACATCATCTCAGCTCGAGCTCGTGCATCGAATCGCTTTGAATATAATCCTATTTTGTGTGCACAGCGTAGGCACAATTATTTTATTTATTGTCATTCGCTTTGCATGTGGCAATAATGATGTTGATACGATGAAATGTCGTTTTGATGTGCTTCTTGCATTTGGAAGCGAGGTGTTGAAATGAAATGCTTATCGCTAATATTTTCAACCAAGTCAAAATATTTAGTGCACACACGACGAAATTTGCCAAAGTTGGACAATAGGAGAAAAATGAGATCTGCTACTCCTACAAAGTTCTTAATGAGATTCAGTGAGCTGTGTAATTGACAGAGCAAAGCTAAGCTGGAGTTTCTTCAAGTGTCTCTCAAAATGTGCTCACTAAGCACAAATTTTTGGGATGATGATGGCGATGATGACACAATAACGGCAATCTGAGAATAGTGTAAATAAATAATTGGTGAGTTTCTCTGTTACATAACTGTCCACGTATAAGTCAATAGATACAGAAGCGAGAGTCACAAAAGTGATTAATCGAGAATAGGAAATGACGATGAGGAAATCAAAAGTAACTCACTGGTAAAATAATAACTGTCGGAAATTAATTGTAGTACGGGGCAGCTTTTCGAAAATAAATGTGGACACACTGCACAATACACAAATCACGAACGAAAAACTAAAATGTTTATGTATTTGTTTTTACCACCTATTGGAGATCACAGATCAAAGTTAATTTTGGTTCAGATTGAAAGGTATCAGCTTCGGAAATTTCATTGAGATTTCAAGAGATGTTTCGATTTTGATTTGGTACATTTTTTTAGCGTTCGAAGAATGTATATGCACCAAATTGTGCATAAGGGCAACAGGTTCACTTTTGGCTTTTCAGTGACCGCACTGGCCACACTCAACGAACGTGAGCGTTAAGAGAAGCGAGAGACCGGATGGACTCTTGTTGGATGTTGGATGAACGGAAACTGCTGTGGGAGTGTGTTAAGTGGAGGTAGATGTTGCAAAGGATTTTTTTTCTGTTAAACTGTATACTTGATCTATAATAAATCGTTACAGACTTATCAATCATTGATCACGCTTTTACAAATGGCAAGAAAATTGTAGTTTGAGAGTTTGTCCTTCCTGAGACAGAATTCGATTAAGCTGTTCCTTGAACAATTATTTAAAAAATTATCGATAACTTCAGATCGAGTCAGTGGCACACTAAAGTCAATAAGTGAGCCACAAAATTATAATTATGCAACATAATAAAAGAATAATCATATCACGTCCACAGCGTCATCGGCAGCGCCAACAAGAAAATCAGTTTCCCACTTGACTCCATTTGATTCAAAGAGTCACAATCACAATCGATGAATCACACACAGCTCAAGCAATCATTTCACGTTTTAATTTCAAATCATTTTAAATATTATGATCAAAGTTGTTTGGTCGGATTCGTTATAATTTAGATGATTATATATTATATAACACTTGTTGTTGTTTGTGCCAGTTAAGTTTTTTGTTTTTGTTTTTTATTTCTGCGCACACAAAAAATGTCAACTATTTTTAGTGACCTCGTTCGATTTTGCAATTCAATTCAAAATGGCGACAAATTTTGATTGCGTTGCGGTAAAGCAATAACTTTTTGTTTCCCACATAATCTCATAAGTCTTTTAGAAAAAAAAATTATATTGGTGGCAACAGAAAACTATTGATGACAAGTTACCAGCAGCGAAGCCACTTTAACACTGGCAGAGGTTCGCGACTAAAGTCGCCGTTTTGAAGTTGTCTCCAAATCTCTGCATTGCTCTGGACGAAACTGGCAAAATGTGCCTGTGTCCACGCAGCGAACAAAAGGTGTTTAACATGGGGTAAGACACCGCTTGGAAATGGATGGCTGCAGTTCAATCGCAGATTACCAATATGACAATAGTGTCATGCAAAAGTATTATTAGATGATTAGATGCATGGCACATGTATTAATTTATCTCAAATTGTGCACACACACCACGCAACCCACCCTCCTCTTCTAATATGTATTGTCGACTGTCGACAACTCCAAACAGACTAAACTCACGTTGGTTATCATCATAATGATCTTTTTTGCTGAAACTTTTGTGGCCCCCTTGACGTAATGGTTGCATTTTATTTTGTGTACTAACCATGCACTTGGTTTATTAAAGACATTGCCTTCTTCGCAGAATCTTACGTGCGTTATGCACATTTGAGAGTGAGAAATTGTTGCATTACAAATAAAAGTAAAATAAAGCGTAAAAGGACTGTCTTTTCTGCATCCCTTTCCTTTTGTTTTTGTCCTATGGCCGTTTAACGAGCATTTGTAATAGCATACCTAATGCAATTTTTATTTAACAATGAATTTATGGTCGCACGCATGGTAAAATCTTGTAAGCAAGAGTGAAGAGATTCGAGCAAGCAAGAGTTTTGTATTGTTACATTATTATCAACGTGAACGTGGCGGATACAGCGCATGCAGTGAAAGATTTACTTTTAATGAAATCTTATTTATCTTCATTATCATTTCTGTTGTTGCTTCTCTGTAGTTTGCAAATTAAACATAGTCTGCATTAAAGTGCAGGTGCTTCAGTTCAGTTAGTAGTCTCTATCTGCTCGTAAATGGCGACTGAACAATAATAGTAATAAATAAAAGGGTGCACAGGAAAGATAAATTGAAGGGACAAGAATCAAGAAGAAGGAACCGTGTGTATTCACAATTTGGAATAAATGTTCACGCGTGCAACAAGAAGGATAACCTGCCGTTGCAGTGGATGCAGATCGTGTGGTCACATTTACAATTGAACAATTTTCATGTTGCATTTAAAGAAGTCAAGATTTTGAATTCCCTTTTAGTTAACAAAAGTAAAATCGATAACAATGTTACATTGCCGCAACTTACTCTAACAAGAAGCTGCATGATAAGGCAAAACGTGGATTGTACTTGTAACAGTGTTATCTTGCATGTGATATTCAAAATGTAGTAATTTGGAAAAAATGGACACGACAAGACATTAAAGCAGCTTTGTGTTGATGGCTTGAATGAAAGAAAATGCATCTGACGGATAAGTATCTGATTCATACGAAGTTGTGATTCTGCGAATTGCAATAATGCAATGCAATGTGCAATATAAATGCTTATCTTGTTTTTGTTACGCACCCTCACCCATGGATATATTTAGCTGAAATCAATAATGTGCGCATTATAAACTAAAATGAGCGATCACTCATTTTTGAGCATTTTTAACTGCTCAGTGCAGTGCGACGACGCAGCAGGGGAGATTGATAAGAGTGATAGGTTATGCAGGATAAGATAAGATTTTAAAAAATTTAATTGAGTGAGACAAGAAGCGTTTAACAAGCCTTTTCCTAATCGGCTGAATTGAATGAAGAGAAAAATTTACTACATTACAAAACCTTTAAATCCATTTGCAGGTAATTATTGCAATGATTACATCTACACCAGCACCGTTTTAGTTTTATGATACGCATGGTCAGATTATTAATTGAATTCTATTATTATCGTCATTAATTATCAGCTAGCCGCACGAAAAATGTTGATGTAACAGTGACAAGAAATATCAAGTTGGCAAGGGTTAGTAAACTTGATTGTTACTCGATCTGCATGCTTTGTACTTTGTACCTTGCCTTGTGCCTTTTACATTTAGATATTCCATTCAAGTTAATTAAGTATTCGCCTCGATAAGATGCGTTTACCAAAACAATAGCTTAAAATGATTTTTAAAATGTAATTCTGACTGTGGACATTATTTATGAACTTATTTAATTCGCCTTCGATGTAGGTAGTTAAAATATAAGGGGATGTTCATTCATTCAATAATCGACTAATTAAAAACTTTTTATTTTATTTAGTTTTTACAAGTTTTTTCCGTTTCGTCCCTTTTTAGAACGTTTATTATGAGTAATTTAAGTTTTGATTTAGGATATCCACATTTTGTACCTCTAATGATTAAAATTACGGTTCACTTCCATTTTGGGAGGGGTATGGTATGACACATTTGCATACAAGATTTAATTTATGACTATGCTAAAAGTTACGCTCTTGAAAAATGTTTAATCTCAGGGTTTAATTTAAATTTGCTATTGTGTTATTATAGATGCGAGAAGTCAAGACAAAGACACACATTATGCTAATCTAATTATCCATGCATACATATCTGCTGTAATGAAAAGCTGCTCGAGCAGAGCTTTCCTTTCGCTTCCTTTCATTTCATCCTTGTAACAATTTCCCATCCGACTCCAATTGTACTCATTAACGTGACGTCTATTCTCATTCGCATGCTTTAAGGTACAGAGATTATCTAGTATGAATAATAAAATAAATTCGTGTAATTAATACCTATTTAAATTATGATTTTCATATTTGGCTTAATTAGTGATGCGTGATGCGAGATTATTATTGTTTTGCTTATTAAATATGATGATAGTTTAATAGTGATAGTTAAATGCAAATTAATTGAGGCTATTGTGACCAAGTCTGGATGGCTTTGTTTGAACAGTGAACCCCAAACAATGAATGAACACAGAGGGAGAAAAAAGCACTAATTATCTCGATTTTTGAGATTTTTGTTTGTAATGGTTGTATGAACTTTTGCGTGACCCTTTTTGTTTGTTACGATTCTGATCTGAACAATTTGTAAGATAATTATCGTCTGCCCATAGTGCCCAAGTGCCCCGTTAAAAAAGGACGCGGCCAAAGAACCTTGAAACAAAAAGTTGTTTCCCTACTTATCATGTTTTCTTATTATAAGTTATGCGCATATTAATTTCAATTTCGAAAGATAAAATGAAAGTTGACACCATCATTAAAATGTATCTGGAATTTTAACACTGAACCTTACTATACGACATACCTAGGAGCAGCAATAAAGTAATAAAAATAATAATCATATAATGGCAAAAAAAACTTCAGTGTATCGAGATCGATTATAGATTCTTGAACGATACTCCTTAAAAATTTAAATACTTTCGTTTAGTGGTCTTCTCTTTGGTCTACTTTCATCTTTCATCAGCAGAAAGAAAACTGAAGCCAATAAAATGAAATAAAATAAATAAACAACAACAAAAAAACAGTGGTCAACCTCAGTCACTCGATTCTGCTAATGTTAATGCGTTTTGTTTTTCTGCAGAGGTTTCGAAATCACATTTTAAAATTGCAAATGAGTCATTGGCAAGCAAACAAGAAAAAGAGTGAGCAACACTTTTAGGTTCTTATGAGCATTAATGTAGAATACTAAACGCATCAACAATGGAGCTAAATTAGAGATGACTTTATTTTGCAGCTATTTAACTATTATTATTAATGCTGTTGCTGCATCTCGCATCAATGATTAAATGGCAAAGTTTAAAAAAATGTGTGTGTGCATAACGCAACTCCCATCTTGTGGCCGGCCACCATGCACCGGTTGATGATATAATGATAATGGAAATAGTAAAATAATAGTGATAAGTAAGCATGATGATTTGTTTTTTGACCACATCGTCATGATACGAAAATGTTACATTAGTTTTTGTTTACTAGCTTGTGACGGTCAACGTCAAATTGTGCAACAATGTTGTAGTTGCAGTAGTGTAACTTGAGAAGCAAGTGTGAAAAATAATAGGGACTAGGGTCTGTGTTGCGAGAGTATATGATAATTAGCGATAAGCTAAGAAGATAAACTTAAGTTGAGAGAGGGTGCGCCACAAAATCAATGTCTTGATTTAATTGGGGATTATGCAACCGAAAAACGAAGAACTTTAAGACAAATATTGCCCTATGCTTTTATATTTCGTCTCGCTTATCTTCCAAATTGTCACAGGGTCGCAAGTAGTAAAGCGAATCCCTTGCGTTCGTTAACTGTGTGTCCATAAAATTAGCATAGACGCACCATGTCATTATTTATACCATCACTGATCACTTGATCAGTGCCGATTTACTTGCACCCGCAACTATCCAATCGCAAAAAATGAAACAATTACTTAAAAAGTGCTAGGTCAGGTTATCACCCTCTTTCTCTCTCACACGCAAGCAAACAAACATGCGTATGCGTGGATGGTTTCGCAATCATAATTTTTATTCGACTGTTTTCTTGATTTTATTTTGGTGTGGACACGGTGGAAAATCTGAATTGTCAGTAAGATAATTATAAAATTTTACGACATGATATGCTGGCTAATTAAATTCTCAAAAATAACTGTTGGCGGTTACAGCTCTTCGTTTTTGTGAACGTTAATTGTTATTTTTCTCCTTTCGCTTTTCTTTGTTCATGGTGATGATAACGATGCGATGTGACGAATGAAGAATTACTGCTTGAGGAGAAATGAAGGTAACCTTGATTAATAGACGCATAGCGCTAACGCATGCTGCGAAGAAGCACTCAAACTCTTGTGCAAGAAATAATGAATTGCGGTTTTCTTCGTTGCGTTTGACTCTCATTTTTCTTATCAGTCCGTTCTAGAAACTAGCAAGAGTAACAGTTACGGCTTACGGCTTGCTACTTTTCTGTGATTGTTGTGCTCATTTTTATGACTTCCCAAATAAGCATATATGATATAGCTTCATTTTTCGTAATTTTTTATAAATTGATTAAATAGAATAATGTCATTGTGCCGTATAGTAATTAATTGTTCGTCCAACCAGAGATGAGTGTCATGTCACTACTAGCCACTGATTTCATGATCTCAATCTCAATAGCTCGCATCTTGGTTTAATATTTTATCAAATCAAGTATTGTGAGATTAGTTGTAAAATAAGAAATTTTGAGAGTTGGCAATTTTTACATTTAATTATCTTTTTTACAATCTAATTTTACAAGGATCATCCTCCGTTTATTTTGTATCGCTTATGATTTAGGTCAACATGTAACAGCTCAAGTTACTCCTTAATTTGTTAAAGAGGTGTAAAAATTAGTGGCAGTGACATGAAAAGCTCACTTTGACAAACAATTAAGTTTGTTATTATACAAATTATTCTGCACTATTTGAACGCATGCAAAAAATAATTACATCGTTTGTTATTAGAGGCAAAAAATAGTTTACTTAACATTGATTTATGTAACATTTAGTTTTATGTGAAAACATATTAAAAAGTACTTAGAGTAAATGTGCCACCGTCTTGTTATTCAAAAACAAGTAAATTGTACGAAAAACAAATATTTATACTGCGGAGGCGTTTTAAATGATATCCGCATCTTTTGCAAGTAATCTTCAGCTCTACAGAAACTTTTAATTATTACGTTTAGTTGTTTACAAAACAAAATGAGCGAATTTAGAAACAGCATACAACAATTTATACTGACAATAATAAACTATAATTAACGATGGCACATGCATCCTTGTTTGCGTACATCCTCACCCCCAGTTTCACAAAATCGTAGCATTTAAAGTAATAACGAAATCGTAAGGTATTTATCTAGAGATTCATTAAATGCCAGCATAAAAGAATAGGATTGTTTCACACAACATTTTTTGTTGAGACTTGAGACTTGACTTTTGAGATCATTTGATAAGCCGACCGACACTGATGGCGCTACTGATTATTAAGTATCTGCGTTGACTGATGAAATAGTGGCGCAGAGGCAGAGGCTGACTGTCACTTAAATACTAACTTAAATCTACTCACTCAATTCCTGTAACAGCTCACACCAGCCAGCTAACCATTTTTTCATTCTACGTGTTTATTTAAAAAATAATAACATTTTATGGGATAAACTGAAATTAACTCGCGTCGAACTATTATTGTACGGTGATTAAGGATTTATGTATTGCAGGAACAAGCCGCAAATCATTTACCTACGCAGATTTTTATGCCAACAGGGTAATAAAATGCAAGAATGCAATTGCAATGTGGTGTGTTGTGTGTTGTTTGGTCCACCCATGCAGACTTTGCAATAGGAGTAAAATGGCGATGTTTGCAAAAAAATCGTTATATAATGAATTAGAATAAGCAAGCAGCGGCAAAAATGTAGTTATTTACCTGATACCTACGCACAATAAACAAATGTGTCTCAAAATAGTTTGTCTGTCTAATGTAGGTAAGTTAAGGGTACAAAATATTCGTTTCCGCATTTTGTGTCCGTCCATCCTCCACATTTAACTTTTACGATGCATTTTTCTTTTGCAAGTGTGCACTGTGCATGTAAGCTCCTTTATAATCATCTCTGCTTAATTTATTGAATCAGATTAGGTTAGGTGGTAGAATTTCGTGTGGATTTTCTATGCCCAGCCAGAAGCACCTAACAAGTTACACTTGCGTACATTTCACTATAATATTTTTAAAAACAATTTAAGCATTTATTACTTTATTTTATTACCACACACACCAAGTTAAACGGCATTGCTTATCATGTTGATTCATAGTTGGTACGATCATTAAAATAGATGCGAGATTCACCTGCACCCAGATCATTTTAGGCATTCAAAATCTCTTCCAATTGTAAATCCATTTCTTTATTATTGGGTTTATGATTATTTTTCTGTGGTAAAGCACAACGCGTGTGATTTATCCCCAGACAGAAAATAAAATGATCCTCTTGTCGAAAATGAGACCCTAAAAGGTTAAGTGAAACCCCAAAAGGAATCAAGAAATCGGCAACAATTGGAATTTGGAATAAATGTTAAATATAAAAGAAAGATAACCGCGCTGTAATAATTATAATTTTACGTCCACTTCTTTAAAAAGTTTTAATTGTTGAGTCATTATATGATATAAATTATTAATTATGCTATGCTGTACTATGACGGCACGCAAACGGTGACCATTTCTGCATTTGAGTCTGACTCAATGTGAGTAACTTATTTGCAATTACAATCATTTCGTATACTGCTTTGGTCCTGAAATTATGAGTGAGTAATTAAATATTACATTTTATTGTATCAGTACAAGTGAGCAGCTTATCTTTGGTGGCCTTACGTGAGTAGAGCATTGTATAAAAATGATTAATGTGAATGCGTGTTTGGGGCATTACGAAAAAGGAGCTATTAAATATTGGATGAGTAACAAAGTTATTTAACAATTTAGCTAAATGCGAGCAAAGTAAATGCATTCACAATACAAATGGAATTATGGTTTGATAACGTATTAATAAAATACCAAGTTTTATAAATTAAGTCTTTATATAACTCATAGTTAAAGTTTACGCAGTTATCAAGTATGCATCGCAGTATGTGAAACAAAAATAATTGATGGTAATGTTAAATTAAAATGATAATCATTGTTCCAAGGTTCTTCTGGTGTTTACCAAAAATACTCCCTTGTCATGTCATCATCTTTGCACTACCAATAAGTTCTTTGTTTGGCTTACCTTTTGATTATCTTTATTTTTATTAAATTAATTTCGTAATTTGGCAATAAAAATGATGACACAATGCTGACTTAATCCGTTTTTAAGCGTTTCTTTTTAATTGATGAAGGTGATGTGTGTTTTTTATCTTTAACATGATACGCTTGCTTGGTTCGGTTTATTGTCCCACACTTTTAAAAGGAAATCATGATAAGAAGCACATTATTAGAGAAGCAGTAGACGATGATTAGTCCTTTCATTTCACATCCTACCGCCATCAAGTTCATTAAGAAACAATAACAATTTGGAATTGTTCTTTCGAAACAACGTGAACCTCGACTCCAAAAATTTGAAACGGTTCAAATTTCTGACCACTGAAATGGAGGAGGTTTAAATGTTGAAACAATAAAATTGAACAAATAATTTACTAGCAGGAACACAATAACTTCCACATTTAAAGGCTTTTTGAAAGTTTAAATGCCACTGCCTGTCATTGGGACGTTCATTGGGTGGAAAAAGCAACAAACAAAAAATAAATCATAAAGAAAATGGGTAGCAGAAAAGATTTTCAAGAAGGAATTCCTTGAACCTCTTGGCAAAAACAAATTAATAATCAAGCACGCACATTATGGTCATGAAATAAATTATTCCAAACGCAAACTATGAATTTTATTTCATTTACTAACATCATACATATTTACAACGCGATGAGATGAGTTCGTTCAAGAACGGAACCAACCATTGTCCATTTACTTATTTGAACAAAGCAAGACGTTTCACTATCATTAGCTAAAAAGCTATCGATATGAATCCCATGATTTGTAAAACTCAAGGTAAGCACTAAGGTAAGCATTTACGAACAAACTTGCAAAACTTGAATTATCTCTTGGTAATGGTGCATGGTGGTCACCGGTCTGCAATTGTTTGGCCAGGTGACAATGCACCTTTGATCAATTAATGGAACTTGCGACAAAACTTCAATTTAAATACTTGATTGTTGTTACACTCTTTCTCTTTCCCTTTGTTACCACTGACGAAGCCACATTATGCACTTATTGCACCTGTCTAACTGATGTAGAAGCTGTGTGCGAAAAATGTTTTGGTACTTGCTTTTTGCTTCAAATAATTGCAAAATTTGAAAACATTTTGTTGTCATTTCTAGATTTTTAATGTCAAGATTGTGTAACTGACAGTGAAGATACAATGATAAACATTTCTTCACTCCCAGTCAAGCAACCTTCACAAAATAACCATTGGTGCTTACATAAGCGGGTGGAGATGTTCAAACGTTATTATGATGGTCTAGACTAGACATTCAAAGTGAAACAGCAATAACTTCCATAATTATGTCCTCTGACATCTGAAGAATAGTCTCAGGAATAGCAACAAGTTTTATTATATAATAATTAAGAAAGACATCTTCTCCGAATTACAGGATAGCTTTTAATATAATTACGTTTCATGGTTGTTTACAAAATATTTTATCACAATATGAAGAAATGCAAACTGACTTTATAAATAAAATATAATTCTTTTGGTTAACTAATACCGGCTTACAACTAAATAGATAAATACATATTTATAACTCTTTAACTGCGAAATCCTGTAAGTGGACTTCTAAATCATACCCCGTCTCAATACAGAAAACCTCCAGAAGGCCGACAATTTCTTTCCCTTTCGCGTCCTCCAACTTCTTGGTCATTTCCTCAGTTTTATACTCGGTGGATTTCCAAATGCACGAATACCATTGGCTTCTTGCTTTGTTGACAATGTCTACCATGAAATATGGAACTTCCATTTTCTCCAAATCTGCCAATGGTGGCAATTTACTCTCGCTATCCATGTCTGCAGGCATCAGCAAAGGTCTGCACAGTTCAGTATACGTACCTACAATCTTCTTTACCATGACCCGACATGTGGGCTCATTCAAAGCATCAGTATTGAACGGCGGAGCTTTTCGAACAAAAGAGTACCAACTAAAATTATTGTAAAATTGATAGCACTCAAAATTTTCAATCACAGTGTATTGTTTGTTGCGCTTCTTCTCCTTCTCGATACTGTATTGCTGATTTAAATAACAAATCTGTAATTTTTAAAAAAATTCACAAACATTGAAATATTATTCACTTGAATGTTTTTGTTTTCCACAAACTCTTTACTCACTTTTGGAGCATCTTCATTTTCCACGCTTAGCACTCTGAGAATTTCACCTTCAACGTATAGGCGTCTTGATTCACGTCGAGCAAATGGGTGTTGCAAATCAATTAATGATCGACTTTTGGCAAACATTTCATTGCAATTTTTGATAAAATCTTTCGGAGACACAATTTTTGTATTATGTGTTCCTCCAATCCTCCATACAACATCTTTTCGGGAGATTACACTAATATAATAGGCACGCGTGATAAGAAATCCAATCTTTATACGAAAGGAAGGTGGGTGAAGCATGAGATATTTGTCTATATTTCCACCTACATGTATCTACAGAAAGAAGCATATTAAAGTATAAAATTTCAATCGTCGCAGTGTAAATGATTGAACCTTAATCTTTAATCAAATACCTCAGAGAAATAAGAGGTGATTACGAACTTGTCACTGTAAGACATCCCATCCGTGTAACAATGGCTTATGACCACAATAGCACCAGGTACGAGATCTTTCTGTGTAATGATTGTGGAGTTGTAAACGAAGAGTTTCACCCTAAAGTTACGTTATCAATAATAACAATATATAAATTGTGTTTTAAAAGCAAAATAGTGTATAATAAAATTGCTTATCAATAAAGTACATACGGGATTAATTTAGAAGTTTTGTCGATAATATATATCCAACGGTACGGATTATAGCGGATGTTTTCCTGGTTTGTGAGATGGCCATCAACCAAACATTCAACTTCGAAAGGACCTTCCCATTGTCGAAATCGTTCAACCCTCCCAACAAAAGCAACTACTCCAATGATATCATAATACTCTCTATTGGATTCAGCAATCCAAGGCAAGCCGGTCTGCAAACTTTCGAAATAAAAAATTTAACGAATTTAAGTAAGCGTAATTCCTAAACTCACTGGATAATTATAATAAATACTTCCTTCTAAAAATGTCTAAAAACTTACAGTTCAAAAGAGTTTTCCAGTTCACTCGGTGTTTTAATCGGGCAGTTAGTGTTGAAAAGTTTCTCGTTCATCTTGAATTCGCCTATTTTCAAAGGAGAAAATTTTCTGATATAATGGCTTCTGACTGAATGATACTGAATTTTCAGTTCAAGATTCAGAAACAAGTCTCCAGAAAATAAAAACTCGTGGAAGACTTTCTTGGGCATTTGGGGTTGACATCGAGTGATCAATAAAAAATCGCCCACAGATACCGCATCGTAAATAGTCTTCAACTGCAATTCAACCAATAATCAAAGCTAGTAAAGCTACTTCAATAATTATTATTTTAATCACAAACAAAATAGTAGGAAACCCAATTATATTAATAGCTTACCCCTTCATTAAAGGAGCAAACAACGCAATAGCCGGTGGCATCAGCCACAACGACCAGAGGGATAATACAAAGCTTCCCTTTCAAAACAAAGGCATCAACCTTACGTTCTGAAATTACAAAATAGCTTTTACTTTTCACCAGCACTCATCTTCTTTTCCTCTCAGCTTTCCAATCGGGCCAAAAGTACATTAATTAGATTTTCTTACTTACTAGCAATAACCTGGACATAAACAGGAGAGGAAACCATTTTATCTGGAAATCCAATATGGTCTTTCATTTCTTTCAGTGAAATACACCTTTTCTTCATTTCCGCCACCGCAGGTACCACATTTCCTTTGCCGTCCACCATCGAGGTGAGTTCTGTAAACATTTCCAGCTCAGCATGAGAATTTATTATAATTTACGAGTGAAGCCGAAATTGAAATATTTCAATACGAAAAAATTACTATTATCACCTGTTGAGTCCCTTAACTGATAAAATTTTAAAGGTAGCAGCGAGGTCCAGCCACATACCGCTGCAAAACTGCTTGAACAACCAGACAACTGAAAGCATTTAACAGTCTTTAGGAATTTTTATTACACACGCATTAATATTTGTACATTATACGACTTTGATTTTAAATAACGAAGAAGTACCTTGCAAATTTTAATAGGTTCATTGTCAGCTTTGGGACACACTTTCCACATCGGATGGAGGTCACGGTCATGTTGCGAAGTGACACTTGCACTTGCATCATCCTGTGTGCGGCTCCGGGAACGCCTTCGTTTCCTCGTGGTCGTTGCATATTGCGAGTATGTCATCTCCCTCGCCTCATCATCATTTAGCACAATCCTATGTGTTGGTACACGGGAATCAGGATGAAAAGGATCTCTTCTTGAAATCATTATCACTTTAATTGTTAACTTATTTATCAACTATCAACACGCTTTTAAATGCACTTTTCTTGTTTCAGTTAAATAGGTCACGCGTACATGACCATTGAACTCTGATTGTTAAAAATGTTAATAAAAGTGCTTTAAAATATATCATACAAATGTATCTTATTTTGTCTACTCGAACACAACTACGGCTAATAAATATTCCCATCCCAAGCCTAGATATTAAAGTCCCTTATTAAATTAATTATAAATTAAAAAGCTCGTGCTTCAACGTTTTTTATCTTCGAAGCAGCACAACAAATTAACCATAAAACGTTTCATTCAACAAGTAGCATTTTGAGTGATTGAATCACAATTTCAAATGTTCGAGTGTTCGAGATTGCTTTTGACTTCCTTCCCTCCTCAAAAAAACATCAAAAACATAAAAACACCGCTGCGATATCTGCCGCGGTTCACTTCATGCTTTCACAATTGAGACAAATGAATGCATTCATGCTCATGCAAAGCATTGATTGGATAGCAACTGCCACGGCAGTAGTAGTGGCAGCCAGCCAAAGATTTTTGCGTTGAAGAAAATTACTACACAGCCAGCACAGCACACAGACAGAACGCACAGGCACAACAATGCAGTATTTTGATGCCTTTTTTGAGGCAGTTTGTTGCAGAGATATATCTGTTAGATATGGCTTAATTTGCATATAAAAGCATTGTGGGAAGCGCTGTGGCTATCCTGCCCGTACTAAAGAAGTTTCGGCTGCTGCTGCTGCTGTGCTGTGCTCTAGCTCTGTGCTGTTGGGTTTTATTTTTGGGCTGATGATGGGAAATTCACCTCTAAAGAACCTTTCAAAGTTTATTTTGCATCCGCATTGAATGTTTACCAATTCAAATTAAATCATCCAATTTAATTATCTAGTGCGTCTAATTAATTAATTATTATTCTTGTATTAAGTACACATGTAAAGGTATCAAACGCGTGCATTAAGTAAAAAGTTGTGATTGTTGATGATATTTAATTGATGCAGCAAAAAGCAAGCAGAAGTTTTATATAGTTAGACATTAGAGGTGCAAGCTTGAGTTTTTAATTGTAATTTCAAAATTGAGTAAAGGTGCACAAGCCCGAGCCAGTGGTTACGTAAGTTAACATTTTTAATTTAGTTTTACTAGCTTGAAAATGGACTTGGACGGACGAAAGAGATTATTTGTGACTAACTCGGGCAATTGTTAACCCTAGTGCCAAAAATGAAGAACTATTTGGCCTACTTAATTAAAAGCTGTTGGTTTAGTTTGGTTTAATGAATAATGGCTGTATGAATTTCATCTATGCATGTATAAAAGTAACAAACACTGTGATACTTTGGGCAAAACTTGTATTGTTTTATAATTTTCCTTGTTTGTAGGTTAGGGCCCTTTCCATCAATTAATTTTCAAATTGGAAGGAGTCAAAGAAATGGCCAGTTCAGCAAGTAGCAGCCATTCGTCTTCCTCATCTCCTCCATCGAAACTCCGTAAAATCGTGAAGAAGGAAAAGAAGAAGAAGGAGAAAAAGTCTAGTCATCATGGGCACAAGCACAAGAAGCATAAGAAGGAGAAAAAGAAACTGAAAAAGGAGAAACGTAACAAGGAGCGTCAAGCGGAGGAAATATCAAAGCAAATAGACGAGGTCCTCTCCACCAAGTCACCTGAGCCAGACATGACGCTTCCAAAACGAGACAGAGCTTCAAATTCACACATCAACTCCAAAGAAAGTCATAGTAGTAGGTCGTTCACTAGCAACAAGAATGGAATACCGGAAGTAGTGTCTTCAGCAACAAGTACTCCAGTATCGAAGAAAGCTCGTTGCGAGGATGACACTGCTTCAATGAATTCTATCGAGATGATTGAAGAGGAGATGAACTTGGAGGAACTGATGAAACAGAAAGAGCTGTTGCAGAAGAGGCTTGAAGAAGAGATGGAGTTGGAATCCAAGAAGAAGGAAAAAGAAAAGGAAGAGTCGAAACGACAGCAAAAGGAAGAGGCTCGAAGAAAAGAGGAGAAAGCGAAGGAGGAGGAGCAACAACGTCGTCGAGAGAAAGAAAAACAAGTGAGGGAAGACGAGCGCAAAAAAGAACGGGAAAAGGAAGAAGAACGACGGAAGGAGCGAGATGAGGAGCGGCGAAAAGAAAGGGAAGAGGAAAGGAAGAAAGAGAGAGACCGGGATGAGAAACGTCGTGAAGACAGAAGAAAGGAAAGAGACGATGAGAGGAGAAAGGAAAGAGATCGTGACCTAGATCGTGGTGATTTACGGCGCGGTATCTCTGGTCGTCAGTCACCTTTGCGCAGCAGCAGTTCTAGAAACATGGGCTCGAGAAGTCGTGGAAATAGTCCCATTTTGATAAAGAGGTCTCCAGGTCCAGGTAAGGTTGGTTCCAGAGACAGAGATAATAGGACTTCGAGAACTCCTCTGGAAAATGATCGCGACCGCGATCGTAGTAGATGGGATCGAGAGAGGGAGCGGGAAAGAGACAGAGATAGAAAGAGACGCATGGATGACAGGGACCCGAGGGACCGAAGAGGGGATCGTAGAGGCGACAGGGACCGTCGAGATAAGCGGGAGGAATCTTCTCGGGGAGGACGACCCCGGGTTGAAGTTGACACAGACGAAGAACTGTAATGCTAAATTGATTCTGACAATAACATTGTTATTTTTATTATTGAATAACACAATTAAATCTATATTTTGAATGGGGTGTCAATGAATTTTGTTGCTGTGAAAATATGTAGCACATACGTGGACATCAAGCTGGATGACGATGAAGAAGACGAGGAGGCCATCATTCAGAAGCGTAGGAAGGAACGGGAGGAACTTCTTCGGGTATGATTGTGTGATCCTAGTTGGATCATCATGGTTCAATCATGATTCTTTAGTAGTACTACGAGAGTTTTAACTACACACAAGAAATTATTACAAAAAATAACGATAGTGTTGAATTTTGAAATTGAAGCATTGGCTTTTCCAGCTTGTTTTTAAAGCTTGTTTTATGCTTAATGTTTGAAATGTTTGGTTCATTTTCTGATATGATTGCAGCGTTTGGGAGCAGCTGGCGAGGATTCCAACTTGAGCATAGGATCTAAATCCAGTCCGGAGAGTCGGGTTTTGTCCGAGCAGAGTGAGAAAACGCTCGATAGTGATAGTAAACTTTCTAATTCATTTCACTCTAAACTGTTACACTCTCCTCCAAATAATAGCAGTCAGCAGCAGCAGCAACAGAATGGGAAAAATGAGACCACACGGAATGTAGATGATGAGCATCATAATCATGATAATGATATAGCGACCGAAACTGACAATTCGAAAAGTGGAAACTCCGAGAACATTAACAATAACAATGACGCTCAGAAAAATAAGACTAGGCCTGCACAACAGGATATCTTTGCTGAGCAGGACATGTTCTCGGAGCACTTTGATGTAAGTGGATTAATAATAAAATTAATCGAAAGGGATTGCAAATATAATTAAAGAGGATGTTTTTATACAGAGCCCAAGTGAATGCATCGAAGGGACGATGATGGGTCGCGACGAAAATCCCAACTTGACTGATAATTGGGATGATGCTGAGGGTACATTATTTATTTATTTATTAATGATTGTTAAAGTACGAGGGTTAGTAAAGAGGTAAATAGGTCAGCACTCGGCAGTTAAAAATATTTATTCATTTTTTGATGCAGGCTACTACCGTGTGCGAACTGGAGAGTTAATGGACGGTCGCTATACAGTTTATGGGTACACAGGTCAAGGTGTGTTCTCTAATGTGGTCAGAGCTCGAGATGCGGCCCGAGATAATGAGGATGTGGCCGTAAAAATCATTCGAAATAATGATTTGATGCAAAAGAGCGGCCTGAAAGAGCTCGAAATTCTGAAAAGGCTAAATGATGAGGATCCTGAAGATAAGTATCATTGTGTGAGACTTAAACGACATTTTTATCATAAACAGCATTTGTGCATGGTTTTTGAACCTTTGTCTATGAACCTGAGGGAGGTTCTCAAGAAATATGGGAAGGATGTGGGATTGCATGTGAAAGCGGTGAGATCGTACACTCAGCAGTTGTTTCTTGCTCTGAAATTGCTGAAAAAAGCGAACATCCTGCATGCCGACATCAAGCCTGATAATATTCTTGTAAGTACGTAAAGATTTAAAACCCCTGCGAAGAATCAAAAGTTTCATCACTGCTTTCTACAAATGACAACTTTTTGGTTTTGATGTCCCCTTTCTTTCTTTCTTTCAGGTCACTGAAAATAAAGTAGTCCTAAAAGTTTGCGATTTCGGTTCAGCATGCTACTCACATGAGAACGAAATCACACCTTACCTGGTTAGCAGATTTTATCGTGCTGCTGAAATAAGTAAGTTTATCATTGAAAGTATTTGTTTTTAAAAGAGACCATTGTTTAAACTTTGGGACATTTGTGGTTTTTGTCAAGACGAAAGTTATAACTTTGAGTGTCACCTTTAAGTTTTAGGTATTCCGTATGACCACGGGTTGGACATGTGGTCAGTGGGATGCACGATTTACGAACTTTACACGGGAAAGATCCTATTCCCAGGAAGTTCCAATAACCAGGCAAGAAAACTATATTTTTTGATAAAGTTAAAGATGATTAAAATAATAATTATTCTGCTTTCTGGAGTTGTTTTAATAATTAAAACTGACTTTGTGCAGATGTTGAAATATTTTATGGACCTCAAAGGAAAGTTTCCCAACAAATTAATACGTAAAGGCGCCTTCAAAGATAACCATTTCGATGGGAATTGTAACTTTTTGTATCGTGAAGTGGACAAAGTTACAGAAAAGGTAGGCTGAAAGTCGTTGTGTTTTAATGTATAAAATTGATGTAAGTGAAATGTATTATAATGTGAAATGTCTAATGTATAATATAGGAAAAGATAGTGACAATGGGGACAATAAATTCCACAAAGGACTTACTGAAGGACCTAGTAAATAACCAAGATCTCCCACCGGACCAGCTGCGGAAAGTGACCCAGCTCAGAGACCTTCTCGACCGTATTTTAATGCTAGATAATACGAAACGAATTAGTATCAAGGATGCGCTCTCCCATCCTTTTATAACTGAAAGACTATAGTTAAAAACTGAATTGTTAGATTTTAATAATGTTTTTAATGAGAGAAGCGAGAATAATGTAAATTAACATCACAAATTCATATGACGCATGTATTCATTTCTCTATCAAACGTCAAAAACTTATTTATACTTCTTCCCATTTACTATGTATTTGAAGAAAGATGTAAAGCACGCGGATTTAGGATGGTTATAAGTTTAATTCAGTTATTCATTTAATTATTTGGTGTAGGTTAGGTATAAAATGATTTTATGATTATTGTATTAGTGTATTTAGTAGGTACGAAAGTTATGTGTGTAGTTGTGTAAGCTGAAGCTGTCATACTCTACTCTAACTCTAACTTCCTATTTATAATTTGTAATGAAGCAGAAGAAAATATCATTAAAGTATTCAAATGTAATTTCAAACATTCTTCAACATTATTTTATTCAACGATTCTACTGCTTCGGAAGAAAATGAACAAAACAGTATAATGTGTATCATTTTACTTTTTAGACAAACAAAAGAAAAGATTTAGTTTGCGGTTCCGAAATACAGTTTTATTTATGAGATTTATACATACAACGAAAACGATTGAACAATAGGGATTTACATGATAGTTCATCATCAAAAAGACAGTATCATAGTTGTAATATTCATATCATACAGAAATAGCAGGTATGTATATATTAAACAATATTTCCTTCTTCGTTTTTAATGTACACCTTATGTAATATTTTACAAAAAGTTTTAAAACAAGGAGCGATTCGGAGCCATAAAAATTGCGTGGATTATTGAGCGACACTGAAACAGATTAGAATAATTAAAAGCCCTTTACTTTACCATGTCGTTGAAAAACATGGAAGATGGCACAACAAAAAGTCTGTTTTCAATAAAAACATGGCGTAACGCCATTGGCGTTCACGTTCGTGTTTTGTCCATTCTTAATAAAAAGCAGATAAATAAGTGTCTTTGGGGACTTAACTACTGCACGAATTGCCAAATAATTCCGAGTCACATATATACACGAATTTCAGTAAAACTAACAGTAATAATAATTTTATTATTAGTTCTGTAACTGTGTCTATCTACCACACAATTCTCAGACTTATCAATTTTTGTAACTGATACCGACAGGAAATGACTGCATTTCATTTCGTCAGTTTTTAGTTGAAGAGAGAATCTGTAATTCATGACTTCCCTTCGCTCTTAAAAATGTACATGAATATAATAAATACAAATTATTATGCTTGCACCAGTTCATTGTTACATTCAATCTTGTTATTAATGACGTGCCATAATGAGCTACAAATCTTCAGTGTTAATTATTGATCTTTGTCTGCTAATTTATATTGTAAATTAGTATGGCAATACCCTAATGATAGAAGGGAGACTGTGTGGGCCTACTATTTAATTTTAAGCACGTGTAGAACTTTAAGTTTAAATGAGTTTATTATCATTGGTACTACTTTAAGTTCTCAATTCTCAAAACTTTTTAGAAACATTCAGTCTCCACATTCACCTTTCATACATTAAGCATGGCGAAGATGATGATAATTAATACTTAACACTAAATATGTGGCAAATGTAAAATTACTCCACATATTTTTCCGTTGGTGAACACGTATCCCGTTTTGCGCAATACTTCTTTAACGGTATTATTTAAAAGTAATGATAAGTGTTAGTCTTTTCATCGTTTCATTTTTCATAGGTCACGGGAAAGAATTAATTTAATTATTTTACGTATAATTATTAACGTTTTATTAGCTTTTATTTTATTCGCGTGGGTAAAGTAAAGTTGGAAGTTAAGTAGACAGAATCGGATTTTACTAGTGAGGTCGGAAGTCAAGGTCAAACAGACCAAAATGTACAAACAAAATTGACTATGCTTTATTTTCTCTCCTAGTTTTTCCTCAAGGTCAGACAAATCCATTTCAGAAACTTAAAGGAAGGTTTTACGAAATACTGACTAACTTAATCTATTTCATCGATAAGTTTATTCAATTGGCGCATTCGGGCAGTCAGATTCAGATCTAAGCTACGATCGATCTAATCAATGAGCTAGATTTGTTTAAAAATTGTATAATAATTATTACTCATTATCTTTTCATAATTATTATTACTTTAATTTATCAAATAACACAAACATCTGTAATCATCATAATGCCTCTGTAAGTGACCTGATTACGTTAATAATAATATTAAGTTAAGAATTTAAAAATTTTGTTGACGCTTCCGTTTACAATTGATAGCCTCAAGAATAGGCTGTCGCTTTGACTGATATCTTTTCCGCAGCTCGTCAATCTCTCGCTCCATCTCTGCATCGATATTCTCCATTTTCCTTTCCAGCTCTTCAATACTTAGGAACTTTAACTGGAAACATAAAATCGCATTCAGTATCATTAAGGAAATGTGGCGCATTAAAATTACTTAATGTTTTATCAATCTCTCAGTTGAAAACTTACAAATTCAAAATCCATATTATCAATGAACGTTTTACTATAATTCGGGTTCGCGTTAAAGGCAGCTTCAAGGTTGACCTGCGGTCGTCTCAGCTCAACCTCTGGGGCATAAGCCTGATCCGCAGCGGTCATGGAAGGTGAGACTTGGTGACCATTGCCGTACATCATTCCACCCCGGTAGCCCAGAATGGCTGAGGACGCTCCACACATTCCACTAATTTGGCTCAGTTGTCTCTGCAGTCTTTCGGCGAACTCGCGTTGCTCGTCAGCGGTCATTTGTTTCGTGTCGTTGAACAAGTCGACGTGAGGATGATTCAGAGCCGGTGGTAAATGCACCGGAGGTAAGGTCGAGTTCCGAGGTATATCTAAGTTTAACCAGAATCAAGATGCCCCTTTAATTGTCTGTCCTCCGTTTTCATTTAATAACAGATACTTTTCTGACCAATTAACAGGTATCATTGTAAAAGTTGTAACAATAACCAACACCACACAGCACCACAACCGTCGCAACCCGAAAGTTCAAGATTTTTTTAAATTGCTACAGTTTAAGAGATACATTTTGTACATGTTAAAGCAGAAATAAAATCCATATTAATTTTGTCTCAAGCAGAGATAATTGTATTATGGAGAATTTTTAGTAAGATTTTACGGCAACGACAAGAGCTTTTGTTAAACTGTCGGAGTCCTGGTTGACACGTCAGAAATTTTCCCGGGTCCATTTGGGTGCCACGGTTAGCCTTTTTTACGACGGGGCGATTTTTGTCACAGTCACAGATCTGTGGTGGCTGACTCCGCCCCAAGAGAGAGCGCAGGCGTTCAGGTACAGCTTTCGATAAGCCTCTGACACAAAACGCAAGCAGTTGGAGGTTTATGTACACAATCCATGAGAAGATAACAATGGGAAGGTTCCAAACTGTTTTCGAGGCGATTTTTACAGCAAAGGTACGAATCACGAACACATGAAGAAACGCGAAGCCGAAAAACGGAAGTGGTGGTAAAAAATAAACAGAACGAAAACTATGTACAAAAGAGTTTAACTTGGCACTGGGGCATTATAAAACAAAAGGGGTTGATCAATGTACAAAATGCAATTTACATAGACCTAAAAATTAATATAATGTTGAATATTATAAAATAGCAAATAGAAAAAAGGTCAAGCTCGAGAAGCATTTACTTTCTGAAGGGGTAAGAAGACAAGACAAACTAATGACGCATAACATTTAAACGTTTATAGATGAATTCTATAGATTCTATAGATTTTTTCAGGTCAGGACGAGGACTCTGCATGGCATATTTTTATATTTAAATGTGAAAACATTTTTTCACTGCGGATATCATTTTCCAAAACCAAACCCACCACGACCACACCGTTATATGTAGTTAAAACATTTTTTAAATCGGGAAAAAGGTGCCTCATAACAATTTGTGTGAATAGGAGACCGGAACCGTTGTGGGGAATTTCAACAAATTGTAACGCACGAAAACAAATTGGCCAGTCCCGCATAGCTAATTTTTATAAAACTCATTAGTTCATTTGTCATATACATAATTATTCTTTATTATTAAGAGAAAGAAAGTTTCAGGGCAAGGTTTTCGGCAAACAGTTAAATTGCACTAATAATAAACCCAATGATAATGTCAAGACTGACCAATTTGTTTTCTTACCATCTTCATCATTATGATGCTGACCAAGATTTTTACAATGAGGGTGGCGAAAAGAGAATTTACTGTGGCGCAGGCATCGCGGTAAAAGGAAGTAATAAAGAAGAAATAATGTGAAAGTAACTAAAAAGAGAGAATTAACGATTCCTTCACAGACATACAGAAAGAGAACGAATAATTTTTCAAAGAGGACCGAGGAAAGCATTCCCAATCAATTATTTACAAGAAGGTCTGAAATGGAGCAATAGAAACGTGTGTTCTTGTTAGTTTATCAGAAAGAAGTAAATAAGGAAGAGAAAATAAACAATTACTTTTTTATGGTATCGGCAGTTTAAATAACATAATTTGGGTTTGGGTAAAAACAAAATGAAAAAATAAAATGGTATGAAAACGTACTGGTGTAGCTAGAGACGAAGGCATTTGGGTTCTGGTTTTGGAAGAAATACGAACTGGACGGAAGCTGTTGCTGATGAGAAGGATGCTGGTTATTTTCACCGTGTTTATTACCATCATTTGTACTGGGGCTACCCGTGCCGTGCCCTTCGTCTGGCGAAGAATTACTGCTGCCATTCGTTCCAATTCCGGTGCCACCATGTGCAGCCGCGGCGGCTGCGTCCTTCTTGTCGAAGTGGTCGAGGAAAAGGGGTCGATACGATTTTTTCATTGGGTCGATTTCTGCTGTGTCATGCCCTGTTGGAAATAGTATTTTGCAATTTTAAATTTCATGTCTGTAAATAACAAAAACTACCACAATTTTTATTACTCACTCTTCATAGTCGAGTCGTCGTCATCTTCACCATCTGAATTGATGACCATTGTTCCCAGACTGGACTCAAGGGTACCGACATTTCCACCCGCACCAGGAACCAAAGTGCCACTGGCGGAATGGGCGATCATTGTCCCGTCGCTATAGTCCATATCACCATTGTCGCTTAACATGCCGGGGACTAGCGTCCGGTCGTCCGCCGGCTTCATTGTTTTGTCGTTTGAGTCCTACATTTAAAAAATAGCTTCAATTATTTACTTCCTGTCCTGATGTGTTACCATTAAGGTGGCTACGGTCTACAGATTTAAAGTACAACTACTTTAAAATGGAGAAACTAAGCGCCCCTTTTATGTCATCAACTTGTCGCAGCTATTAATTAATTATTAATAAGGTGTGAATTAATTAGATAAGTATGTAAATATTTTTCTCGTGAATTCTTCTGGAAAAGCACTTTAAAGTTTGTTGGTTGTTAAAAGAGATTGGCTTCAATAAACAAAAGGGCATGCAAATCCCGTTTTATGTAATTTTGAACTTACAATTAGTAATAATAACCCAGTTGAGTCCAGTGTCAAATTCGTGATTAATTTAAGAATTTAACTCAAAGTAATAAAACTGGAAAATTATTATTTGTAATGTAGTTTTTGTCTGCAAGCTGTTTTTCGCATAAAATAAGCGCCTAGTTTTCTTGAATTGCTTCTCTTTGTTAAATAAAAATATTGCAAGGTCAATAAAAAAAAGTTAGTCCTTTCTTCAAAATCCCGAATACAAAAGATATTTGTTGAAAAATCAATTTAAAAATTAAATTAAATTAGAAGGTTAATATTAAGTGGCATACATGATGACGATTACTATATAAATATATAAATTATTATGTATTTAAGTTTAACTAATTAATTAATTAAATTATTAATCAATTGGTTTTCTACCCAGAAGAAATGCTGGACTTTAGAGACCAGATTTTCGAGAAAGCCAAATAACGGCTTGGGCTATAAATTCCAGAGAAAATCACAAGAAACACAATAAGATGATAGATAATAATTAAGATAATGATTAATGTTTCAGAGATGAGCATGTAAAACACATTCTTAACCAAGTCAATCAATCAATCACAGTAAATAATAAATTAGACACTTCAAGAGTAATCTTCAAGTGCAAAATGTCAATTCAGCACTAATGAAAATACTGGGGTAAAATGAAGCAATGAAAGAAAAATCTTCAATTCAAGCATGCAACTACTTCAACTAGAAAGCCAAACTAATTTGCATATTAAAACTGTATCGTTTCCATTTTTATTAAGATACTCACTCACAAAGAACTTTTTTGTGCCAAAAAGTGCATTTAGATCTAAAAGTCTCTATTTTTACTTTCTATTTATTCTTAATTTTTAATTAACTCTACAGCGTGTTCAGAAAATTATAACCAAAACACAAAACTCTGTACGTACACACCTCTATAGGAAACATTTTTATCACTGAAGCGGAAAGTAGAAGTGATAATTAAAATTAGTTCGGTTTTACTTACCTGGAAATTATTGTTGTCCGAATTGGGAGTGGTTACTTTCGCCGGAAAAATTCCATTCTGAAGATTTTCCCTAATTTCCCTAGCTTCGTTGATCATACCTAGAAGAATCGAGGGGGAGTCTGACGAAGTGATGAAAGGATGATTGAGAAGGTCTGCCGCTGTGCTCCGGTGTTCCGGATCCTTACACAAAAATCAATGTAAAATCAATCAAAATTTTTAAGTAACTCCACTATAACCACTATGCATTTGCACACAAAATAACTTATATAATTATGCACTATTACTTATTTACTATTGCCAGTCAAATTATTACCTTCACTAAACACTTTGACACAAAATTAATAAAATCAGGCGTCCACTGCTCAAGATTCCTAAACGTAGGAGGAGGCTTTGACGGAATCATGAAGATGACTCGCATTGGATGAATGTCGCCGTACGGCGGTCTTCCCTCTGCCATTTCTAAAGCGGTTATACCTAAGCTCCAAATGTCGGCTACGCAATCGTGCCTGGAAAAACCGAACAAACGAAAGTATCGCATAAGCTTCAATTCATAGTCAAGAGTTTAACGCTGGACGAGCAGATCTTTTCAGTCAGAGCCACCTTCCCTGAACTCTCCCTCGACAGTAATTAGGAGAATTAATTAATGGTAATGTTTTGCGAATCTTACCCAACTTCAATTATAACCTCTGCAATCAAATCAAAATAATCAATATTTATCTTTTTTTTCAGTTTCATCTAGATTTTTTTAGGCTTTCGAAATATTTGAAAACTCACCGGGGGCCATCCAAAAAGGAGTGCCGATGACTGTGTTTCGCTTTGCCATTGTGTCCTAATAAAAATTAATAGGAAAGAGGTTTATGTGACATTTCACTATTTATTATAATTTGTCCGGCGATTATCAACTTACAGTGAGTTGACCTGCAACTCCAAAATCGGCGAGTTTCGCATGACCCTCACTGTTCAATAGAATGTTGCCGGCTTTGATATCCCTGTGAATTTTCTTGCGCGCGTGCAGGTACCTAAACAATTGAGATTGTTTTTACGTCTTTGTAAATAACCCGTGAGTCAATTGCAAAAAAAGTGGCACTTTTTGTTAGTATTGTAAATAGCTTACTCGAGGCCTTTCAGCGTGTCCGTTAAAACTGTCGCGATTTCATCCTCCGTCAGTGTCTTTTTCCTCAATCTCATGATATCTGAGACTGAGCCTGCACCACAAAATTCCATCACGATCTAAAAGAGCAAACGTTTTATTTAATTCTAGCTGTGCCAATTTCAAGATTTAGAGTTTTGTAACGCTTTTTCGTACCCAAAGATCTGTATTTTTAAAATAGGATCCATAATACTTGACGACGTAAGGACTATCGCATTGCTGCATAATTGAGATTTCTTTAATAATTTCTTGAAGATCCGTGTCTACTGGCACTTGCTTGATGGCTAAAACTTGACCAGACTCCTTATGCAGGGCTTTGAATCTAAATTGGCATAATCATAAATCATAACTCAGATTTCGTCCACCTCCCTTCCTCCTCCTCACTGGTTTTAATCAAACTCTTTACTTACACACTGCCATAGGAGCCTTCGCCTAGCTTGCAGATAATGTCGAAAACCTCTTCCGGTTGGCGAGTTAAACTTTCTTCGGAGAGCTTCTTTAGCTCACTGAAAAGGAAATTTTTTGTGTTAATTTTCTCTTAAAAGTGAATTCTACTCTGACACTATTTTATATAATATGGTAATGGTATAATAACCTTTTGTTTGTTGGAGAAGAGGCTTGTGGATCCATGATTACTTTTTGGTTGAAAGGGACAGAATTTATTTATCTTTCTTAAATGAAAATCTGTATTTCTCCTCCTTGGACTATTGGAAAGCCTGACTTTTCGTTCAGCTTAGTGTGAGAATGTCGTCTTTATTATCGTATTGACCGAGTGTTGACTTCGTTGTCCATTTTTATTATTGTCTTTTCGACTATTGTATTATCAAAGTGAAAGCACCAAACCAGAAAACACTATAAAGTCACCTTATTGGGTTTGAAATCACGTTTAGATTATTGCTGTTCTTATTGAAACTTTTCAGCTCCTCTTTATTAAGATTCATTGTTGTAAACTTTTAAAAATCACTTTGTTCAGGATGTATAAAAATTGTCGCACTGTTTCAGAAGAAAGTGTAGTCAACTCTTTGTTTCTCACAGTTCCTTGTTCGAGATACAGGTTCAATTTGTGTGGCAAATTAACATGCGGTCAAAGGAGCTGAAGGCGATTTGCTTTGTTTTATTACTGCCTGTTGAAAAGATAAAAAAATGTAAATTGTTACATTACTTATTACATACTAACACTAACAATTTTAATGTGCGATAGTTAGCTAGCGTAGCAAAATACATCGATAAATCATTTTCGTTTCAAATAAAACCCAACAAAATTCCTGCTTTTAAGATTTTATGAGCTAGAATTTAGAACTGTTAAGATTCTTGATTAAGATAGGAACTTCTAAAATTGCTTGCAGAATTCTACCTCTTGTCCACATTTCAGTTAGTTGCTCATTGGGCAAAATTGAACATAACAAAAAATTCCATCTTTTGTATTTTAAAAAGCAAAAGAAATGTGTTGTACGTACAAAGTAAACCGTTACATTTGTGACGCACAAGTCAAAATAATAAAGTGGCTAGTGACTACATTTAACTTCAAATCACTGCGTAATGTACAAGTTTGTAAAATACTCATTAATTAGCATTTTATGGACAGTTTATACGCTATGATCGCACTAGGTATTTTAGTTCATTCATTCTTACGTTTTTGGCCATAGTGTGCAAATATCTCACAACAATAATAATGCGATAAACAAGAATAATAATGATTGCATTGTAGGACAGTACAAGTGACGTGATATTTTTTGTGTGGTCATAGTCAAGATATAAAGTAAACATCGATATGTGAGAGAGACCAAAAGGCGTTTTTTCGTTTAGACGCCTGTCTACATTAAAAGAACATTTCATTAGTAAATGCCTCCAACACAGGTTTTGAGTTCTATTCAATTCTGATTGTTTTTACGCAACATAAAAAATCAGTCGTAATGTTCAAGAAATGTGTTCGTGCCTTTTGCTCTGTTGAATAATAATTTTATGTGGCCAATGTTTTTTAGAGTACGAAAAGTGTTTTCAAGAAGCATTTTGATGATTGAAGGAAGCAACTTTTACTTTCCATTACATTACGCTTGCTTACGATCTTGCTTTGATTTTTCACCAAAAATGCGTATGTATGAAAGGTGAATATTTAAAAGTACTATAATCATGCAACTGTAGAGAATAGCTAAAAATCAGTATGTGGTCAATTGTATCTTGAAAAGGTAAGCAGTCATGTTCAATATCTGATTGAAACAACAACATTAACAGAGTTCATAACTAATGTACGCTTGTGATTTTGTTGAACACGTTGTTCACTACTTTGCTTGTTCGTACTGCTGGTGACTCAATCAACAAGGTGTAAATTAATTAAAGTTACATGCACGAGAGTCTTTGTGGAATTCAGCAATGTCGCTGTTTCTTTTCTGACTTGTATTGGTTCGTGAAGGTGTCCATGATTGGCATACACATAGCACATAGATCAGAGCAGTCAGAGATTCACTTCTCACTACTGCTTAGTCATGATTTTATTTATTTAGCCTGAAGCAAAAGTCTTTTGTTTTTCCATATCTTTCCCTGTTGAAGATTTATGTGCGTGTTGTGTTTGTGACGAGGTAGGTAATGTAATGCAAGAAAACTTGGTAAATTGGAGATATTGATATGCTAATTTGATAAGACTAAAAACGTTGGCCAATTAATCATGTTATGAAAATGATTATGAAGGAAATGCTCATTTCTATAAAAAGGTAAAGGTTGTATTGCTTTGCACCCTCGATAACTCTTCTAGAATAGTAGAGTAAGTGAATGAAGGTTTTAAAACTATTTTTGTAGGCTTCCGGCTTCCTTTTCCCAACTCAATCTAATTACCAAAACTACGCACATGCGTCTGTGTGGTCACACGTACATAACTGAGCTTCAGACCAATAAATATTATTTTAGTTCATATGCAAATCCTAGGCCCATTTTCTCTCACCAAATTGATTGACCAAAATTAAATAAGCACAACCAACATCCACCTTTAATTCACGGGCACAAACTG
Organism: Cyphoderus albinus; assembly: GCA_021029165.1. Classification (NCBI taxonomy): domain Eukaryota; kingdom Metazoa; phylum Arthropoda; class Collembola; order Entomobryomorpha; family Paronellidae; genus Cyphoderus; species Cyphoderus albinus. Next base: position 26,519 of record VYYJ01000127.1, on the reverse strand, counting down.
TGCGCACAAACTGTATTATACAAACAGTCAAACTCTCACTTAAATCGTTCGTCTTAAATATTCCACGTACCATCTTTTACATGAGAAAATTGTTTAACAAAATCACAGTTTATCAATGCCAAAAATAGTTTCAAATGCACAATACTCTCCAAATAGTACAGTTGAAGCACTTAATTGAATACCCAACCAAAATTGTATACTGCAACACACTAAAAACGGAACAATGAAATCTAGAGAGATACGCTTTATCACACATTTTACAAAGATTAATCTTAATTTCATTAAAACTTACCCATTCCACTGATAAAGATGGGTTGCGGAGCTGTTTTACATAATTGTTACTATTTGTTCTTATTAATTTGTTTACTACAATTTCGTGCTCCAGCAGAATTCTCACTTATTCCTACCTACTTTCGGTTCCTTCTTCATCCTCATCTCCATTACATCGTCGTGGTTCATTGGTCAGATATCTAAGTTTAAAATGGTATGTGTACTGCAGTTGACGCAGTACCTATTGTTATTATAGCTGAAGCTGACGATGGTCCTCTACAGCTAAATAGCTATGCATATTTTTATGCATTTATTATGTATGTCCCGTGCACATCACCAATTATTACCATCATCGTATAAGGGTCAAAAAATACTTTTCTTTTCTTAAAGCAACAACATAACAGCACCACTGCCTGTGCCTGCAACTGCCACTGACTCTTTCTAACTCTGGCTCTTTCTTGGAGTAAAAAGTTGATGATGACGATGACGATGATAAAGAGAGGATACAGAAAATAAGATTATGGATTATGATTCTGTTGGCTGTGGCTGTAGCTGTGTTCATTCACTTCCAAAATCCAAGCAAAATCCTATGTCAGCCTCAGGCTTACCTAACAACTTACAATGCAATGTGATGTGGCCACACATATTTTATGGAGCAGGGAACACTGTGTAAAATTGTGTTTTGGTGGATGGAGTATGGAAAGGATTTCTATTTCCGTACCAGAACGAAAGAACGAAGAAGCACAAGAACCACCTCAGTTGAGCAGTCAGTGTGATAAAAAGAGCAAGTATAAAACATGAGAACACAACGAGAGACCACTACTGTATGAAATGAAACATGAGGAACATGAGACATGAACTGCTGCAGAAGATCGGTGGTGGTGCAAGTTTCGCAATGGTAAATTGGTGAAATGAAGCCAGAAAAGAGCAGGACACCACAGTGTTATCCATCCATGTAACTTACATGATGTAAGTAAAATGTTAAGTTGTCTTGTCTTGTGTCATGACTCCGTTCTGTAGTGATGTCGGCTTCATTCAAAATCCATCACTTGACATTAGAATGCATTAGGTGGCGACTGGTGATGGTGTTACAACTTACAAACAACTGCATTTTAGAATTACAATGGTACAGTTTTATTTATTGAAACTTTGGAATCAAGTGGGAATATTTAGTTTCCTTTTATTCTTCTTTTCTTATTTTTCCTCTGTTCAACTTTTATTTCATTTTATGTCTCCACTCTGGCACGCACGGTACGTTTTTGTTTTATGCATCTTTTATTGGATGAAAGGAGAAATTGAGAAGCCTTTGCCTTTGCTCTTTTCAGTTCTCTCCGATTTTTGCCTTGCCTCAATTCACTCGTGGAACTCGGAATACACATACTATGATCGCATTCTTTCTACTTCAGATACAAGGCTTAAAGCGAAAAGAGTAACTGAACTGAGGAAGCAGTTTAAGCAGGAAGCGAGCAGTTTGAGTCGAACTTGAAGGAACCAAGTGCAATGAAAGAAAATTACCTTTTTTCTCTCAATCCTTCGTTTCCCTTTAAATCGAACATTGCTTTGGTTTTTTTTAGTCGTTGTCGTTGTGTTGATAATGGTTGGTTATTGGTATCACGAGGTATTTATATGCAATATTCGTATATGCTCATAGGTCTCACTTGACTTGAGATTGAGTTACTATTTATTTTATAGCTTAATAGTAATAATTATTTCAGTAGCACCGATACTGATACTGACACACTGAGACTGGCATGAGATGTGCCTTCGATTGGTTACGCTGCTTTCATTCCATTAATACTAATATTTACTAATACTTACTTTAGTATGATCATAATTAAGATACCAATTTAACTTACTTTAGAAACATCCGATCATGTCATATCTTATTGTCCCAGAAAATGGATGCTGAAAATACATACTTAAGTAACCCAACTATCTGGCTTTTTGAATGTCTTCATAATATGATGCACAACTTTTAGATGATGGCGATGGGTCCGAGTCGGAGCCTCCGACTAAACATTAGTTTTAAATGGTGTGTGGGATTTCATCTCGCATTACATACACAGAAGTCATGACTCATTATATACTCATGAGTTGGAGAACACAGAAGCATTTTCCTTCCCTTCTTCAACAGGGTAACGCATGCAAAATATGTCTTAATTTTAATTATCTAAATGTACAATTACACGATGGAACACATTTTAGCCCCGACTTAAAATTCTGCAGCCTCTTTTGTTGAGGTCAAAGTTCGCGCGCAGCGCTTTTCTCTTACTACAAGACCTCAGTGTTCGTCTCATACATTCCGTGTGTGGAGATAAGTGGTCCAGTCCACACAGACACTTATTGCCAATCACCCTTAGGAAAAGGCTTGCCCCATCTGTGAAGATAACCCTCCTGTGGACATTGGAACTTCCAATTCGGAAGTTGGGCTGGATGGCGGAGTAAACGTGACGCCCCGATTTCCCTTCTGTAGCGGTTAAATTTCGCCACGGGAAAGTGTTCACTTTCACTTGGTTGGCTAGCACACTGGGCCAGCTCAATTCAATTATTTTTTGATGGTTTTTTGGTTATTCGACATATAACCCAGACCCAGATAAATATGTAATATATTTTTGATCCTTGAAAAAATGCATCATCTCATTCCGCCCCATTGCGACATTTGGAGAATTTCGCTTAAATAGAGTCGAAACATTCGACTCGAATGCATGATTGTTGATATCTATCTTAATCTCCTTCATTTCATCTCTACTTCAAAACGATGTGCCGATTGCCCATATCGATTCAATAGTTTTCTAGAAAGCCGAATCAAAACAGAGAATTTGCACATTTTGGTGAAGCTTTTTAATAAAAATAAAAAATAAAATGTTAGTATAACGTAGTTTTTAAAATATATGCACTGAATTTATTAATATTTTAAGTCATAAAACTCGACTGACATTAAATAACGAAACTGTTTTACCGTAAAATGGTGAATTATAGTACAATAACGCAGTCATGTATTTATATATTAGCAAATAATTTAACCAAATACACACATTTAAACCCCTGCTTTTTAATAATTTTTTGCTGTGTCCCAGTCCCAGTCGACGTTATTTGTGAACATTTAGGGCACACAAAAATAGTTAATGGCGTTATTCATTATTCCATCATGCGGGCTTCATCCAAGGATATATATATATATATCTATTAAAATGCAAAAGCCGTAATCCATTGGCTAAACCAACTTAAAAATATACTGCTGTTTGTAGATTGTTAACTTTCAGAGTATGTCTTGTTTGTGCTCGAGGGCATACTCTGCGATTTGCCTTCGTCACCCGTCACTCGTCAGTGCTAAAAAACATTTTTAAATAGACATAATTTATCAGTGTCTTATTTTAAGCTTAAATAAAATGTGGTTTTCTTCATTAACTGCCAAATCATTGTTGATTGGTATTTTTACAATGGCCTTCTGTTGCTGTCTAATTTATTCGTATTTGTGTAACACATCCATATTTATATCTAGTGCGGATCTGAAATCGATGATAATCAAATCAATCTCGTATTTCCAATCCGACCGTAAGTCACCGCTGGTGATAACTCCTCCTGCAGTCATTGCGCAAATCGGTGCAGGAATCGGCAATCAACTCTTCATGTATGCGTGTGCGTACGCTTTATCAAAGGACCTGAAGATACCCCTCTATATCAATTATTCAAGACGCCTGGGAGCTGAACGTCAACGTGTTTTCGGTCCAAGGCACCGCGAATTTGCTTTGGACCAATTTAACATTCCTCTGGAAAATCTCATAGATAGTACAACGAAAGTAGAAAGGTCAAGCATAAAATTTTTAACTGGTCAGGAACTCTTGGAAAGGTCATTTCTTCAGGAACAGGAAGGGGAAGTGAGAATTTACCAGCGGGATTATGAAAGCAGTTGTCAATCGCTGGAATACTTTCGTCAGTACCAGGATGACATCAAAACGTTCTTCCAGCCGCGTGTCTCGGTTATCAAAGATAAACTGCCGCAGCTCCAACCTTATATTGATAAGCTTTTAAATACGGAGAGTGTTATTGTGCATGTGAGACAAGGAGATATTTCACACCAGTCCAAGTGGATACACCTTACGCCAATTTCATTTCATCGAAGAGCCATCCGCAAGATGATACGTATTCTTGATGAGAAGAGAGGTATCCGGAAACCAGTTTTCTTCGTCTTCTCCGACGACATTTCATACGCCGAAAAAATGTTAAAAGATTTTGAGAGAAACTTTGAATTCGTTTACATGTCGAAGGAACTAAAGTTGTTCAACATTTCGAGCATAATTGAATTGCATTTAATGACGTTAGGAAAGCATATCATCTTCCCTCCGAGTACTTTTAGCTGGTGGGGAGCTTATCTTATGAAGAACACAGGTAAAATCGTAATTACTTCCACATTTAGTAAGGACTTTTTCCAAAGATACAAGTCCAAAGGTAAATTGTGGACACAATTTGATACTAAATTACATGGAAAGTTGTATCACCCAAAGGAATGGATTTTGATCAATCCTTTTACAGGAGGATTGTCACTTTAATGATTATAATTATCCGGGATAAGATAATAATTTAGTAGACTGGTAGAGAATCTATACTAGAGATGTTTTTTGTAACTTTGCATATCTATTCTATTCTATATGAAATTCTTTAATATTCGTTTCTTAAAAAAGAAAACCATTTACTACTTATACAGGTAAGATTCGAGTTCCAGAAGGAACGTTTTTACTTGACAGGTGAAAAACTGCTTCATCATGTCTTGAAAATGTTAAATAAAATGGCAACGTTTGCAAAAAAAAGAAGCAAAAATCTCCGCTCCACTTACTTGTACCCCTGTCATTCAAATTCTCATTCAACAGGCATGCAATACATGAAGTAAAAACGTATAACGCAATTTCTGGTTGACGTCATTGCCCAATCGAAATCGACTTCATGCGGTCTGGTTTCTATTTACTTATCAACCATAGCACCACTTTTAGTTATTCAGGTCTGAACTTGTCTCTTTTCACTTGAGTTATTGTCACCAGAAGAGAAAAGATGGATATGAATATTATGTAAATAAAATTACACTTCATTCAATTCTGTACACACTTGTCATCAATTCAGAGTGAATGATGAAAATTACAGTGGTCCTGAGCCGAGATTTTTACAGGTGTCATTATACTGCATTACAAAGTTGAAACCGGCCAATTATCACCCATTAAAACTTTTTTCATTCATCACCCGTCACACAGCAGCAGCAACACAAAGCGTAAGAGTAAAAATTTCAATGTGGAGTCCACAATGTGGACACAGTATTTTTACATGCAAATATTGAGCAATTATCTTAATTACAATGATACTACTATTTATCGAGCATGAAAAGGTGTAAACTAACTCAAACTCTGTCATTTTAGAAACGTTTCACAGTTTTTATTTCATATAAACAGAAAACAGTGAACCATAGTATGGACTATATTTATGTATTAAAAGTTGTGATGCGTTGTCCATTATAATTTTTTACGGACAAATGTGGATAAGAATATGGAAAAATGTCGTCATCTTTCTCATTCTTTACATTAAAAGCATCCCTGCTCACTGCCCGCACTCATAGAATTTTAATGGAGATTTGTAGTTTTTGACAGTGCGAGATTAGAACGTAGCGACAGGGTCCGTGTAAACATAAAAGCATTGACCAATCCAATTTTCGGGCCCATTTCACCAACAGCTTTTGACCGAATCTGGCAACTTGTTTTAATAATTGTGTCAGGTTTCCCCAGAATAAAAAACGTTTAAAACTTTTTATAATTTTTTTATCAACTTGGAATAAAACGTTATTTGCAAAACTGGAAATCAAACCATATTTTATTATTATTTTGTAATTACCAATTACCAACTACAAAACCAAAGTGTTATCTTTTTCTTTTAAACAACGTCAGTAATTATAACAGATTGTTCATGTCACTCAGTTGTTAATTTACTAAAACGTGCACAGTTTTGCTTTTGTCTCACTGTGTCCATCACACAATTCATGCCTGAGCCTGTTTGGCTGATAAGATAATCTCGCATGAAACATTAAATACCGACTACCGACATAACATTTCATTAGTGTAACAGTTTTTCTATACACACCAACAACGACGAGAGATTTCTGGTTACAAAATCTGTGCTCATTGACAAAGCAAAATAATTCAATATTCAGTCATAAAGTTCAAGTCATTTAGCACAGAATATTTATCCACAATTTTAGTATAACAATAATTTGCAAAATGAATTCCCCATTTCCTCTTTTGTCCTCCGAGAAGCAGTCTGTGAGGGACTCGCTAATCAGCAACTCCAATTCCTCAACTTCCAACTCAAATTCCCCCAATTCCTCCACCAAATCAAACACCAAGTTTAGCAAGAACAAACGGGTCATTATCAACTTGGGCAACGGTCGAACAAAACAGGGACACAAGTGCACCGTTGAATGTCTAAACCGTTACCCCATTCATCATGCTGGTAAGAAACGTATTAGGTAGCATTTGCATACGTTTCGTGTATGTATGTAAACGTTGTTACATTTCTGGTATATATATAAAAGTGCGTATTGTAGACCGGACAAAGGTCGTTTTGATACATTTATGTGCACGGCACTGTACATAAAGAAGTTTCGCCGAATGGAGACTGACTGACTCTAGAAATTTCGATTTTTTGGCATGAATGTTCCTTGATCATTTCTGGACAATAATTAGTGAAGCATCCAGTGAATTAGTGAGGCGTAAATATCTAAATAACCGTTTAGGCTTTTAGTCACCTTCAATTAAAATAATGGCAGGTAAAAAGAAAAGAAGAAGGTTAGGGGACGGAGGAGTTATGCAGCATTCTTGCCGTCTAAACGAACTCGAAGGGACTTCGATTGCCAATTAAGTAAGAGTAAGTAAAGACAAGTGAGGCAAAGTGAGATTCGAAGTTCAGGTAGAAAGAATACCACAATACAGCATAAATTCAGCAAAGGAAAGATAATTAATCTTGTTGAATGTGGAAAACTTTTTTCGAACGGGGCAGTTTGTGATCAATTAGTTCAGGATCGACCCTGTAAGTGGAAATGCCACAATGATGCAAACCACGCCAAAATGCCGTGTTTGAAAAAAACCGGAAATACATGCAAGGAGATGTTTGAGGATGTCCTAGAAAGAGACCTGCACTACAAATTGCAGCATACGCATCATTTTCGATGTACTATGTGCAAAATCTACGGTGTTCGTGATAGACGACCTTTTAAGCGGCACATCAACGAAATTTGTCCTCGAAGATTCGAAGCTGCAGGAAAATTAATTTGTCCAATCCAGGAGTGTCTAAAGGAGTTGCCGAACTCGGAGTCTTTCAGCTTTCACCTATTTGATGATCACAAGTTGACGGATCGACAGATCAACAAGCTCCTTTTTCAGGCACAGCAGGCGAGGCCACCCGTTCCAGAAACAGAAGAAGAGGAAGAGGAAGAAAAAGAAGAAATAAATCATGAAGATGAAATTGAAGAAAGCACTGACAGCCAGGAAATTCCGATCTTCTGGAGAGATCTTCTAAAATTCGTATACCCGACTATTACTGGAGAATCCTCATTGGATTCAATTCGGATGGCAGCATCGGTTATCGACGAGGATGGATGATACCTCACACAGAAAATTATCAAGCACAAGAAAATTCGGAAAAAACGGTGGAGGAGATCCAGGAGATGACAAACTACTACTTCAGATTTTAATTATTGACATGATTTCCGCTTTTTATAAATTAGTTTCCAGAAATGAATTATTTGTAACATTACTTTACATACATACACGTAACTCATTATCATCATTCTTTTGAAAGTTGGAGTAAAAAGTTAATCTTTATCCTAATGCAGCTAGAATGGGGCGCTTTAAAGACCTCAAAAAGCTTCTTGACATGTACAAGCCTGGCGGAGTGCCGGTTCCAAATGAAGATGAAAATCCGGAGAACCCCGATGATAGAGACCCTTTTCATTCTCCTCTTCCAAAGGTGCGAATATGTTGTCCGTTGGAGCAGGATGAATGCATGGGAAGAAGCCCTTTGCACTATGCTGCATGCACCGGAAATGTTCAAAAGGGACTTTTGTGTACAAAACTTCTTCTAGAGAGCAGAGCGTTGACCACATTGGATGCGTCGCAAAAGACAGAGAAATTGAGAAAATTTGTGAACTCGACCGACTATAACAATGAAACGGCTTTACACCTCGCCGCCAGAAATGAGGCGGTGATGATTGTTAAGGAGTTGCTACTAAATATGGCTGATTTGGATATTAAATCCTACGATGGCAAATGTGGTCTACATGAAGTTTACAAGAGGACGCCATTGGCTATGGATGACGCTCTCAATCAAAGCATTTCCTACGTCGAATTTTGTCGAAGAGACATGGAGCTGGAAGACGAAGAAGAAGACGACGCAGCATCGAGGAAAAAATCAAAAGACAGTGACGAGATTGACTTCACGGAGAATTATGTCAGCGTTTGTCTTAATTTCTAGTACGTTGAAAATCATGCTGGGCTACCGTAAAGAAACATAAACGAGTAAGTTTTCAAAAAAAATATTCTCATCTTATTTATTACTTTTACAGTCCCATTATCGGCTCTGACATAAACACTGGACGAGGAAAATCAGGTGCCCCCATACCGGAAACAGACTTTCTCTATAAGGTCAATCGCAATCGAATGGCGTCCCAAGTGAGACGGCAGATTTTGAACAATGTCTTGGTCCAGGCTTTCTTGCACTTTAAGTGGAAAAAGATCAGGCTGTTTTGCTTTCTGGCAATTTTCCTCCACATTATTTGGCTGTCGCTGTACATCGGGATTGTGATTGACATTTTTGTGGTCAACTGTCCTTATGTGGTGACCACACCGGGGCAAGAGGATAATAAGAATGATGAAACGTCTGTTGAAAATGATAATCACAGTAACCAGAACCACACGGAAGATGAAGGAGGCGGCCAGTGTCGAATTAATCCGGTGGCTCAGATCGCGTCAGGGGTGTTGCTTCTGTGCTCGGTTGTCGTTGCCTTCAAAGAATTTTTCCAGTTTATGAGGCTTGGAACGCTGTACATCCGGTTTGAGAATATGGGACAGTGTATCCTTTTAACCTTCATTTTTCTCACTGCCCCACAACTCTACCTCTACAGAGTGTCCGTGATTGACCCACTTTACTACCAATTATCAGCGGTAATTGCTTTGATTAATGATTCATAAAAAAATATAGAAATTGATGACAATTTTGAAGTTGATTTGACTTGTTGATTCATATCATAGTTTGGAATATTTCTTGGATGGACTCTGTTTTTGTGTCAGTTGGCGAAGCTGCCACGATTTTGTGTCAAGTTCCGTTTCTGCGGCTGGAACTGTCACGTCGTTCTGCCAGATCATGGTCTGTACGTGGAAATCTTATCAAGAGTGTTTAAAAATTTTGTAGTCTTCATCACCATTTTTTCCAGCCTCCTCATCTCGTTTGTTTTCTCATTTAACATTCTTCTCCCAAATGTAAGCATGCAACTTCCAAACTTTTATTTTAAAAATTTAATTATCACGATTTTATCTTTATATGTAGCTTTTAAACCCGTTTTAAAATTTTACAGTCAACTGGATTCATCAATTTGTCAAACTCCTTTCTGAAAGTCTTAACGATGATGACTGGTGAGCTGAACTATGACGAAATCTTTCACAGCGACGAGGAACAGCTTATCTACCCTATAAGCTCTCACGTGATGTACGCCATTTTTATCATGGTGGCTACAATAATCTTGTTCAATCTGCTTATCGGTTTCACCGTTAGCGATATTCAAGGTCTTCAGAAGGACGCGGAGGTGAACCAGATAAGCAACAAACTGGAGCAGATATTTTTAATGGAGTGCTTTCTCCTTAGCACACCCATGTTGACCTTGATGCGTATCATTAGTAAATTGAAGGGACACAGTAATAATTATATGCGCATTCTACGGAAAATTATGGTGACGAAGAGAACAACAAAACAAACTTGGCTTTGTTATCATACCAAGATCAAAAGTCTACCGCCGAGACACAGGGTGGAGATCAGGGACTGGGCTTCCAAGAATTGTTTGAGCATCACAGACATTATGGGGGTGACGAGGTCGAATATTTTCCAGAACAGTTTTACCCGACATCATAGTAACTCTTAAAGTGCTTCTAGTAGATGCTAAAATATGTTATCTTGTTAATGACATTTCTATTATTTTATGTATTTTGTATGGTACAATAAAATGCAACAGAAAAAGCAATAAAATTCATTTAAATAATTTATTCCATTTTACACATTTTTAGAATAATTTAAACTTATTGAAACTGTTCAATGCACCTCCCAAACCGAGGTTGATATCATTCTTGTTTGACGAAAAGTTAAAGTCGAATTTGAGACTTTTCTGGGGGCAACGTTTTTGGGTACCGGGTAACAAATTCCGTGACTGTGTAACCGGAGGTACGACAAACTGTGGAGGTGGTGTAACACCAGTGAGCTGTGCTTGCTGAGCTTCAGAAATGCTTGGACAAATGGCAACTTGTGGGTGGTTCTCGTGATCCCTTTGAAGATTCTCCCTGAGGTTCAAGTTCCAATTTACCCTCCCAGAATCGCTAATTTGGGACACGGTCATTCCTGCCACTTCGGGTGGGGCTGTGGCCACAAATTCAAGCTGGGATTGGTCCCAAGTCAAATTTGTCGTTCCCGCAAGATACCTTTGTTGATAAGCCGGTGAAATCAGTTCACTTCTGCAGATAGGAAACTGTCGAAGGAGAGGATGATACACCATAAAAACGAGACACATCTCCATCTCTGTACCAAAGCCACCGACGGTGGTTGTATTTCTGTCACTTGTGTCCACAATGCATCTCATTGCAACATGGTCTCCAGGAAGAATCCTAGCACTCCGACGAAGTCCTCTCAGAGGCTGGTACCCAAAACGGTAGTTTTCATCCGCTGAGATTGGCTCGAGTTCTCTTCCAGACCGGAAATGCCGTACTCTAAGTCTCCGCCCGGCATTGTGGCTATGAAGTAGTGCAGCGGAAACTGTGATGCCTTCAGGAGGAAACATTCTTGCGGTGCAGAATGAACCGCAGTGACCTTGAATAGAATGATCCACGGACCCCGGCGGTACAAGAATGGAAGGCGAACCGGGAATGTGTTGTCCTAAACTCAAGATACCTCCATCGTTCGTTCTCAAATTTGGAGTGATAAACATGTCCAGTTGAAGTTCAGCTTGAAGATCTTCACGTCGGTTTGGGTTATCGAAATGATTCTGGAAAAGAAAATATTCCAAGGTCGACTCGCCGACTGGTATACCTACGGATTCGTCGAAGAAAAACGGGGGACCTCCGATAGCATGACCTAGTTTCAGCTCGTAGCAGAATTGGGTCTGGATAACGCCAAGGGGTGTATTGGGGGAGTAACACTCTTCCCCAGGATGGTTCACAACTGGTTCAAAAACGGTAGAAGCATTCACTCCCGGTGGAGTGAGACAGCGATAGAAAAGCATGTGGTGCATGTTGGATAAGATTTGCTCGTTGATGTTGAATTTGAACTGTATTGGAGTAATATTTACAATAAATAAAGAAACTTCCAAATTAATTTAGTTTCAGATATAGTTTAGTTTTACTTACCCCAATAATGTGGTGTTTGCGGGGTAAGTTGAGCCTGTGAACATTGCACCAGTAGGTCGTTCTTTTGGAAGGAATTCGAAAGTTGGTTCGTACACTCCAAACCTGAACATTCTGATTTTGTAGCTCTTGTGGTAATTGTGACCGACCTGGAATAAAGGGCCCATTGTTAACCACTGAAGACGGAGTGTTATCGGGATCTCTGAGGTAAACAATGAAACTGCCACGATTGACGAAGTGGTATTCTGTTATATTGTCTCGCTCTCCGTAAGCCCACAGAATGTAGACAGAGTTATCAGTTATTTTAATATCCTGTTTGTCATCACAAGTTTCGAAAGGTCTCGAGAAACTGATGAAGGTGTGACTGGAGCTCTCCCAGCCGGATAATTATTGGAATTTCCAAATACCATCCCTGTGTGTGTAAAAAGACGTCAATACGTCAATGCAAATTAGATAGCTGTACGAGTCGAAACATGTCTAGAGCAAAAGCAATGAAGTCATGTAAATAGTAACGTAATTTGTACGTTTGTTGTCCCTGCTCGCTTCGACAAGTTTTAACTTATTCTGCGCTGCTTCGGACAAGTCAGCTTTTAATAATAAGAAATCGAATCTTTTACTTTACTTCATGTCAACACATACTTACATTACTTGAGAAAGCTACATTTAACTAACAAATCAGTAATTCGAAAGTTGGTTATTTTTTTATTTAGAGACGATTTAGTGTGTTTTAGACATTGTAACGTATCTAAACGCCACTTTTGAACAAAAAATGGCATGGTCTTGCGATTTCTGTCCGGAAATTCCTCCGTTTGAGAATGAGGAAGAATTCAAAGCTCATAAAAAAAAGCATTCTTTCTATTTTGAGTGTTCAAGACCCTGGTGTTCCGTTATTTCAAGAAGTGAGAAGAGTCTCCTGGAACACGATAAAATCTGCACATTTCCACATGACCCCATTAAGTGTTCAAGCTGCGAGGTCCAGTTATCAGGTCGTAGCGCAATTAGAAACTATCGGAAACACCTAAAGAGATCTCACCAGAAGTCACCCGGGGAGATAAAAGGTAATCCAAAACATAACCACGTTCTATAATTGAACATTTTATTCTTTCATGCCATATCGTCTAAAGCACAAATATTAATTTTCAGTTGAACTTGAATGTTAATTTTTTATTAGTAATCCTAAGTGCTGAGCTTGCAAAGGTGATTCGACTTGACTCTGTCGATAAGAAGGAAGAAGACGACCGCCCTCCCCCTAAAAAACAAAAGATTGAGACGCCATGTGTAGTGCCTGAGACTATATATAAGGTTAGTATCTATTAGTAACTACTAATTGCAAGACGTAACGCCTGCTGTTTTCTGAAACTACGCTTTCATTCATGATATTGGTTTTTCTGAAACGATGGGATTATTATAAATAATATTATTGTATTGTATTAGATTCCAACCTCAAGCAACATGAAAGATCGTAAAATTCTTACAAATGGACGATTAACCATCCTGTATGGATATGAGATACGTGGACCTCGCGTGGCTCATTTGACACTGACTAAGGAAAATGTGACACCAATCATTATTAAGAAAAAAAAGTGTGAAAATCAGGATAACCGTTTGGAAAAGGCAACAAAGACTACGATGGCTGACTTCGCGGACGCTTCAAAAGAGATGAAAATTGAGAAGGGCCACATTCAGGCTTCTTTTTTCCTACGTGTAGACAAGGATACCGCAGCTGCAGTACCGCTTCTGAGTGCCGTGCTTCCACAACTCCGTGATTTTAACGATGGGACTTGGAAAGAACTCGAAAAGTATGAAACTTGGCTTCTGAAGAGGAAGTATGATAAAATCGACTCTTTTACTGGACCCATATTCTTCGATGATGTTGGAACGTGCGGGTCTCGTCTACCACTAGCCTCACATTTCTTCATGCTACTAATATGTCACTTGCCAAATGGACAGGTGGATGTCGAAATTTTCGTGTTGGAACACAAGGAACACCAGCCTGGCATAGGAATAAATACGTTCTACAAAACTTACGCAGAATTGATTTCTATGGATAAGGATAATTTCATTCCCCGCTTTGTAATAAAAAATGTTCGAAATTTTAATGGTGTTGAGTTCAACGGTGACTTGCACCCATCAGCCTAACCTTACTAAAAATGGTTTTGTATTTTCAATAAATGTTGTTTTATAATTTCAGCATTAAAAACCCATAAACGTTTTTTAATCAATTTCACGTGAAGCGATTGTGGCTATTTCGCGATTAGTATGATGAATCTATTAACTCGATGTAAGAATGACGGTTTGTTCTTGGTAGGGTATATTATAGTTCGCATAATCGAAGCTTTCACTAAAATATATTTGTCTATTCTTAAAATAATTCATTTCATTATTATTATAAAAGCGTAAGTAAAATAAATGCATGAATTTAAGTTGAGTTTAAGTAGTCTAAAGCTTAAATTAAAAGTATGCATGTTTTTCTTAGTATTATGTTTATCATAGTTTCTTGATTTTAAACGAGTGTTTGCTTAAATCCCTTTTTGTTTTTCATAGTTTTTAAATTGTATACTTAATTAATACATTATGTAAACTGATTTGTGTTCTCTTTCTTTGAATTATACACTCAAAAGATAAAAAATTACTGTTGTTATTACTTAGCCAATTGCATGCTGCGAAATGTTCTTTAGTCTTTGTACTAACTGTTGTTCCGTATAATTTCATTGAATAAACTTTTAAGAGTATATTCTACTGATCCTACTTTAGACAGGAACGGGAATCGTATTTAATAGCTTCAAAAAATTCTTAACTATTCATGCAGTTACCTAAATATCCTTAGGAAGCATTGAATACATTTCTTTAACATGAACTTGCCATTTAATAAGCCGGAGTGGAGCACCCAATCTTGATTGCTATCATCAGGGATAGGAGCCTGGTTTCCGGTGGCGTGATAATCCGAAAAGTATGGCTTTCCATTTGGCGCCACACCACCAAGAATCATGTCACTTCCGGTCATGGTGGCAGAGGTGGATAAACCGAGACCAATGTAGCCACGGGACTCTGCGGTCACATTGAAGATTACACGCTCTTGCTGCCAGTCGATAAGCCATTCCAGTTGATATCTGCCACGAGCTAGGATCTCCCGGTGGTGGTAGGGATTATTGCCCACACGATAAGCATCGCAAAAGCTGATGCAAAAGAAAGTAAATAGAAGTATTTGAACTAATGCCATAATAATTTTTTAACACGGTCAATTTCTGGTGTATTAATGACTGTGGCAGTGAAGTGGCTGCCACTGCTACTGTCAAATTGCAACTGTGAGTCTTTTGTTTGGCATGCGAAAGATTTGTTAGTAAATTATACAATAAAAGGAACAGTTTTAAGGACCTTTTAACTTTTATCATAGGCATTATCTTGTGAACGGTTTATCAATTACGAAATTATTATTATCAACACTATTATTTTATTAAGAAAGAAAAATGAAAAACAAACAAAGTCCATCCTCTTTATTAAGGATGCAATGTACTCATATACTCATAAAAAATGCAATTGTATTATACAATTTGTATACTGATGCCTTATCAGCTTCGTAATAAACGTGGGACACCTTGGTATTACAATACAAATAGGTAAGTAAAATTAAATTTACACGCTTGATGTGCGTATGTAATAAATGGTTAGGTTTGTAGGGGCTATCCTAAAACAATCAAAATTATGCCACAAGTACATAGATAAAACTAGAGATAATTCACGGAAAGTGATCCGTACCACTAAACTATAATAGTTAAATATTATACTGGCTGAGTGAATTATTTTGGCACTACTTCCAATTTCGTTTTTAGCCTTTTCGTGTGGTTGATCATATCGAAACCTAATATAAGATTTAACATTTTTGTTTCATTCATGATTAAAGCTAAGTGTATAATTGCAGTTTAATTGGCACAATTTTAATTTGATGTTTGATGCGTCTTCTTCCGCTTAGTTTCATTTATGATTGACAGAGTTGAGTAAGGCCATCATATTTGAATTGCTAGTTGTATGTAGTCTTATATAAACAGAAATTCTGTGTCTTCTCAGAGAACTTTTGAACTTAATTAAAACTATAATTTTTGTGATTTACGTATTAACACGAAATAATACGAAATAATATCTGAGCATGGTTTTACGCAGATGATGGTCATGAAGTAGATGAAGGAGGATGGGGTGGTAGAGTTGGACCGTAATAATAGATCAGATCTGATCAGAATTTTTATTGAGTAACAATTTGTGTTTGGGAAGCGAGTAATTGTTTGCATTGCATAGTGCACAGTGCCTCGTATCGTATCATTTTGTGTGCAATGATAACCTACCCACCCCAACTGCTTTGAATTATTCATGATAGAATACCGCAATATGCTAGATAGAATTTATGCTCTCTTGCAAGCTGCTTCCAAAAAATGGAATTGTTGCTATTTCGCCACACCGTCCATAAATGTGAATAGGAAGTGAAAGTGGCTTTAATGTCTTTACCAGTCTGTCTCTTTTGGCGAAACCAAAGAGCACTCCACCCCGAAACCGCGATAGTAGGCAGGGATACCGCACCACATCTGGAAACGACCCAAGCGATACGCTTTGCCTCGTATGTACTTCTGAGATGTTCACTGGTTCAAAGGTAAAGCTACCCTCCATTCTGATATGATTCTTAGGAATAACCCTTACATTCTCCAGGAACATTCCATAAGGAGACGACACATCTGAATCCCACCGGAAGTTCATCGTCCAGATGAACAGAGCATTGAATTTGGCCCAGTTTATGTTTCTATTTTTTGTATCTTTAATTTCGTGCTCGAAGGTCACCGCACAGAAACAGTCCGGTTGAGAGTTCAATCCTTGTACATAAAATCAGTTCCCAGTTTCATACCAGAGAATTTCGTCCACGTCAAAATTATCGTTGTTGATAATGTTTTTTTCACCTCCCTCGCCTCTTTCAATTTTAAACAGAGATGACACCACATTTGCTTCAATCTCCACTACCGAAACTTCTTCCTGCACTCTGCCAAATTGGCCAAGATTGGAAATACTTTTTGTCTGGTTATTTCAATCAAAGGACCATATAAATAAAACAAAGCTAAGCAGGCGGAATAGGTGAATTGAAAAAGGAAGAGGAAAATAACGACCCTTTCCCGAATTATCGTTGTCATTCTTAATTGAATTCCGTTTTTTATCTTCCACAGTTGGAGTTTAAACGAAAAATTTGTAAAAGGGAGCACGAAAAGCATTTGCGTGCAAGTACTTAACCTGTGGTCAATAATCAATTTATGTTTGAAACAATGATTTGGGCTATGATGAATTAATTTTGCGTGCGGCACGTGACAATGGACACATATATGGATTAAATGGCCCTTTATATACTTAAGCTCATCAAGACCGGTAAACTTAATTCATCAAACCGGAAGTCGTCTTTTTATAATTGACAGGCTTTATATGCTGCCATAAAATTATTGCTGTTTGATATTATTTTTTAAATTAGTTTTATTATTAGTAGAATAATTTATTTGTATTTGTAATATTTGTTTCAGTATCATTAATCAGTTCTTATTCATCCGCGAGGAGACCATTTGAATTGCGCCCTACGATCATTTGAGATGGAGTCCCACCCCCAAAAGATGTTGCTCACCAACTTTTCAAGCGTTTGTTCACCTTGTCGTGGCGACACACGGTTCCCATTCATATTCATGGTTGTGGTGCTGCACCTTGAAGAAGGTGCCCAAGGAGTGACTGCCATGGGTAAACTTACCAACTCTAGAGGTGACAATCTCCCTGCTAAGGCATCACTTATTGTAGGGCAAAAGTCTAACTGCGGCAGGTTTTCATGATCTCTCTGAAGACTTTGTCTCAACTCCGCGTTCCAGTTCACAAACCGTGAGTCGCTTATCTGGGAAACGGTAACGTTGACAAGTTCTGGTGGCGTCCCAGCCACAAATTCTAGTTGAGGTTCGTTCCATGTCAGATTAGTCGCTCCAGCAAGATAGCGATTTTGATAGTCCTGCGAGACAATGGAACTTCTACAAACTGGCCACTCCGGAAGTAGAGGGTAGTATATCATAAAAGTTTTGCACATTTCTTGATCCGTTCCAAATCCTCCGACGACAGTTGTGTTTCTGTCCATAGTGTTGTAAAAACATCTCATGGTGAGCTGGTCACCGGGCAAAACTCTCTTCTCCTTTTGAAGGAGTCTTATCGGCTGATAAGAAAATTGGTAGTTATCATCATTCAAAACAGGGGACAGTTCACGACCATTTCTGAAGTGTTGGATACTTAATCTTCTTCCAGCGTTGTGACTGTGAAGAATTCCTGCAGTCACTGCAATGCCTGCTGATGGCAAATTCCTTCTAGTACACTGAGAACTGCAGTGACCATAAATTCTATGATTATCAGATCCAGGAGGCAAAAGTAAGGAGGGAGACCCAGGGAGGTCGTGTCCAACACTCAGGAAGCCTCCATCATTTGCTCTTAAGCGTGGCGTGTGGAAAATATCAAGTTGAATATCAGCTACTAAATCTTGGCGACCAGTTGGATTGTCGTAATGAGTCTGCATAATAAAATATTCAGCCGATCCATCGTCAATGTCCCCAAGTGGAATTCCAAACGTTTCAGGTAGAAAAACTGCGGATCCACCGATAGCGTAGCCTGCTTTAATTTCGTTGCAAAATTCAATTGGAATCGTTCCTCTAGAAAAATTTGCCATGTAGCACTCATCTCCGGGGGAGTTTGTGAAGGGTTCAAAAATTGTGGAGGCGTTTATCCCAGGCGGTGTACGACACCTCAGGAATATTAAATGATGCAAGTTGTCTGAGACTTGTTGGTTCATGTGCAGGTTGAACTGAAAAAAAATTTAACCATGAATTACTGGCAAAGTTGATAATTATTGAAATTGATAATTAAGATAACCGCTGGGGAATATGTTACCCCAATAATGTGGTGCTTGCGTGGTAAAGTGAGCTTTCGGACATTGCACCAGTAGGTCGTTCTCTTTGAAGGTATATTGAATCTATCTTTGACACTCCAAACCTGCACATCTTGCTTCATCAACTCAGTCGGAAGTTTGGATGACCCTTCTATGAAGCGTCCACCGGTGGAAATTTCCGGTGGCACCAAATCCGGATCTCTGAGGTAAGTGAAGAAACTTCCTCTGTTACCGAAATGGAACTCTGTGAGGTTGTCGCTGTTCCCATAAGCCCAAATTAGAGAGATGCCATCGTCATTTATGGGTAAATCGTGTTCAATGTCACAACTTTGGAAACTTCGTGAGAATCTTAAATGAGTGTGTGACTTAGTCTCTCTCGCTTCTTCAAGTGTCCAGTCTTGGCTTGGATCTATTGCAGGAGCTTGATTACTCTGGAGTCCATGCATGTCGAAGAAATAGGGCTTTCCATTGTTTGTCGCAGATACACCTCCCACAACTATGTCGGCCCCAGCCATGCTCGAGCCAACTTTCGACAATCCGAAGCCCACATATCCTAATGTCTGGGCAGTCACATTAAAAATTATTCTTTCTCGTTGCCAGTCGATAAGCCATTCCAGCTCGTATTTTGAATCAAGAATTTCCTTATGATGGTATGGATTATTGCTGACCCGGTAACCTAAAGAGAAACTCGATAAGCAGGTTGCACACACATATATTAAAGCTAACAGGTTTGGAATTTGTGAGTGTGTGGCCATTTTTAAAAAGTGATCCAGAGTTGTGCAAAGTAAGTTTGTAACTAAAACACTCATCGGAAATTTTGATTAAGGATAGTTTTAGGTTGATCATTCATTTTAAATATGCACAATAGGGCTTGATAAGAATCTCATCCTTGGATTACTTCTGCTCCACCGGTAAGGCGTGTGTTGTGTGTACCTACATAATTTAAAGTCAGTGTCTGAAGCAGGATGCGACAATCCAAGCAAACAAAGTGTATCTTTATAAAAAATCTTCACTTGAAGAATATCTGGCTAAGCTGACGCCTTATCAATTCGACGGTGGTGGAGCCGCTTGAACTTGAGCCAACAAATGTATCTTGCTCATTTTTTGTACGATTTATGTTCCAAATGATTGCGCAGATACAGTTTAATTGTGTTGATTTAAGTGTTTAATTGAATAAAACATGCTCTCAGTTGTACATCTCTTTTAGAATTCCATAATAAATAATTATTATTTTGTGTTGGGCATGAAAGTATGAATTTCAGGAATCTAATAATGTGCATTTCCTAACTTAATCCTAACTTAGTTAAATGCACGAAATAGTAGCCTTAATATGTATTTAGTTATTGGTTGTTAGCAAGTAGCAATTAAATTTTATTTTGTGCTTGAGAAGAACGCTCAACCCTTTGTGGTTACAGTTGACTGCACACGGCAAAGCAATTATATTATTACTACACCGTACATTATAAATCTAATATAGCTATAAGTGTGTCTTCATGAATTGTCATTAAAATGTACTTAATCTTGAGACTGTTAGTGATAAAGAAAATCTTCAGCTTGTGGGTGTTGCAGATTTTGCAAATACTCGGCCGAATTTGTTCCCTGGCACTTTTTATAAGCATCATTTGTACCGTCCCATTTTCGTGCCTCTGAAGGATAACTTACAAACTGTGGCTGAGCTAGTAAAGCTGAAAGTTTTCCTGTTACCAAATCGTTCGCCTTTGGACACAACGTAACCTGCTTCATATTTTGATGGTCCCTCTGCAGTTTGTCTCGTAACTCACTGTCCCAGTTCACAAATTTAGAGTCGCTTATCTCCGACATTGTCATTTCCTTCAGATGGGAAGGTTCCCCGGCCAAGAATTCGAGTTTCTTCATGCTCATGTCCCACGAGATGTTTTTCGCTCCAGCAAGATAACTGTTGAGATACTGCTGTGATCTAGTGGAAATCGCACTTCTACACACAAAGAAATCCGGAACCAGTGAATGATAAACTAAAAATGTTTTGCACATCTCCTGGTCCGTTCCAAATCCTCCGACGACCGTTGTATTTCTATCTTTTGTGCTGTAATAACATCTCACGGTTATCTGGTCACCGGGCAGCACAAGTCTCTCCTTTTTTAGGAGTCGCATTGGTTGATACGTGAATTTGTAGTTATTATCCTCCAAAAGTGGAGGCAACTCTTGTCCATTTCGAAAATGCAAAATGGAAATCCTCCTTCCCGCATTATGACTGTGTAGCATTGCTGCTGTCACTTTAATACCTTCCGGTGGTAAGAGATTCTTGGTGCAGTGGGGGGCACAATGACCGTAGATGATGTGGTTATCCATCCCAGGAGGTATCAAGATTGATGCTCCCCCAGGTACATCATGACCTACACTTACCGTGCCGCCATCATTCGGTCTTAAATTGGGTGTATGATAAATGTCTAATTGAACATCGGCCTCCACGTTGGGTATACTCCCTGGGTTATCATAGTGAGTCTGAAACTAAGTACGATACATAGTATTAGAGATTTAAAATCAACATTGTACGACGCTATAACCTCTTTATAAGTAATATAATTTCCTTCCTGCTTTTCTATCACTTACGAAGAAATACTCATCAAGCCCGGATTCTCCGATTGGAGCACCCATGCTATCCGGAAAGAAGAGCGCAGACCCACCAATTGCGTGACCAATTTTGATCCTGGTTTTATAACGACATAACATAGATATTAATAAATGATTTTACTCCAAATAAATAAATTACACGTGACAAAATAAATTACTCGTAGCAGTATTCCATTGGAATTTTGCCGAAGGGAGTCGATGGGCTGTAGCACTCTTCCCCGGGAGAGTCCACCAACGACTCGAAAATTGAAGCAACCGGAAGTCTCGAATGCGTGAGACACCGGAAGAATAACATATGGTGCATGTTGGATTTGATCTTTTGATTGATGTGGAACTTGAACTGAAATACATCACAAGACAAATCTTATTCTGCATCAATATCTAACAAAACCTGTGTCGAGTCTTATCTTACCCCAACGATGTGATGCTTCCGGCGTAGGCTTATCTTATGTATGGTGCATCTCAGTGTTGTTCTTTTAGCTGGAATAGTGAATTTGTCTCGAATGCTCCACACCTGAACGCCTTTCTTTACCAACTCTACCGGAAGTGTGGATGATTCGTTAGAAAACGGCCCACTTGTGGAAACTTCAGCTGACACGAAATCCGGATCTGTAAGGTAGGTAAAAAAACTTCCTCCTTTGCTTCCTTCATGGTGTGTGACGTTATCACTGACCCCGTACGACCAAATCAAATAAATGCCGTTATCGTCTATGGGGACGTATTGCTGTTTGTCACACGACTGTAGAGGTCGCGAAACGCTCAGGAATGTGTGAGATACGTTTTCCCACGCTTGTTCTAGTCTCCAATGTTGACTGATGTCCGGGAGTGGGGCATCCTGATCAGCGTCATCGTGCTTATCAAAGAAATATTCACTTCCGGTTTCGGAAATAACTCCGCCGATAATCAGATCTCCATGCTTCTTACTTCCGGTTAAGGAGACACCAATTCCCACGTATCCAAGAGTCTCGACGGTCACATTAAAGATGACCCTTTCTTGTGGCCAATCGATAAGCCATTCTAGATGGTACTTCGGGTCCAAAATTACCTTGTGGTGATAATCACTATTCCCTCTGTAGGAAAACGGAGAGGCAAGTCCCGGTGAGTAGGAACAAGACAAGAGAAAAGTGAGTAATAAAACGATGGCCATGTTTTAGCATGATAACTGAACAGACAACTAACTAACGATGAGAGAGGCTTAGCAGATTTGGTATTTATTAAATGACTCAATATGTAGGTATTTAAATTGGCCTATTTTAAATTTTATTATTTTTTGCATCTCAAAGGCGTTAGAGTAAATGAGCGGCCACAAAAGGCCGTTTCCACTTCACTAAGAAAGCACAGACTTAAAAAACCACTTGCAAACACTCATAGAGTCAAGTGATTTTTTCTGTTGTATGATGTGAATACTAATGGCAAAATCATTCTTTAGTTAGATTAATTTCGCTACATGTCACGACACGACCGTCTGAGTGCACCCCAGACGACACAATTACATGGTCGATAAATTACGGTTCTAGTGTTAATTTTAACTAAAGTCGATAACGGTAATAGCTACAGTAACTACTGGCCAATGGAACCCTGTGACTTATTGTAATTTAAAGGTCGCCAAATGAGTTGGTAATGGAGCCTCCTCGCTGTAACTTCCAACTTGATACATGTTTCTCGACTTTACATGGGAAAAGGTTTACAAAAATAAGCATTTTTTAGTGTTTTGTCTTTGTTGTCTCTTTATTTTAGCTGTCAATTTTTTACATGATGATGACACTGACACAATTAACATTTTGTAATTAATGTTGCAGCTATATGATACGACCGTCTCATAAAATGTACACGTGAGAGCTGTATTGTAATCCATGCACATATTCTTATATTTGATCTGTGGTTGATTAATTATGATTAATATGTTAGAACATGTTTTTAGTTTTTAATAGGTACACATTTAATTGGTAAGGTGGTTGTTGCAAACTCTTTGTGTCTTGATTTTTCACCCACTTGAAAGACAAATTCAATTCTCAATTCTATTTTAAATCATATAAATAAGTCTATTATTACGTTATTTTACGTTATTTTAATTAGGAAGAATTGGATTATTTTTTTAAAACTTTACTTAATATTATCAGTATCAGTAACATTTTTATTTAAAGTTTGTATATTATCTTTCACTCAATTAAAAATCCGGTAAATACATGAGTAGATAAATTAAAAAGCTTTGATTCATCTCCACCTCTCGATTATTATTAATTTTTCATCGTTACATTATAATTTATTTTCTATCTCACAGGTTTTGAGTTTTTTCCAATTCACCTTCCCGTGGAAGGGTGAGCGCGTCAAACGTTGTTGATTGTTATTGTATTTATTTGCTAATTAAGTAATTAAGCAATATTACTTTATAACTAGTTAATTTTCTTCGCGTTTATTAACTGACAACGACTGCGAGCACATCATCCTGTTTCTTCCCTTCGCACTTATCCAACAGCTCATCCAATGATGACATTTCTGTCTTGATAAGTGAAATTTTCCCCTTTTTAAGCACTTCCTCTTCTTGGACTTCTGATGCAACAAGAATTGGTGGCTTTCGCCCCTCTTCTTCCTCCACCCTTTCCATCACCACCTCCGAAGAATACGAACCGCCGAGAAAGACGACAGTAGATGCGTTCGAAGAACAGCTCGAGCTGGAAGTTATTAGACCGGTGGAAGCTGCTGCCACTTCCTGTTGGTTGTCATTATTTTCCCCTTCCGGGAGCATCGCTGTCTCGGTGAGCATTACTGGAAGTGCAAGATAAGTCGGCCTTGTTGGAGGGCGCTTGTCTTCCTGTTCATCCATTTGGAAAGCTTGGAGAACTTCCGGTTTCTTATGACTGTCCGCAAATTCGTCGTCATCATCTTGAGTATCTGGCTTTGGTGCACTGGCAACTTGCATTGTAACAACTCTCATGGCTCACCCAAATTCTCATTCGTCAGCTCTAGCAGCTCATCCAAAAGTTTGTCTTCGTCCTCCTCAGAAGAGACTGCTTTGTCTTTTTCCAGTCTTCTCGGACTTGTTACATCCGAACTTGAAGCTGCAGCTTCGTTAACCTCTTTGTAGATTTCGTTTTCAATTTCATTATTGTCAGTCTTCGTCTCTGAGGCTGTCGTACATAAAACCTCGGTGGAAATTGAGGACATCACTGTTTCCGTTTCCGGCTCGGCATGACCTTGTACCGACTTCCGGGTCAGAGTATCACTGTCATAGTCATTGTCATAATTGTGGCTGTCAAACTCGTCACCGTCTCCGCTTCCGGTTACAGTTGGTCTCTCCTTTTTGGTAAGAGTGCCACCTGCCGTAATGACTGAAAATATTTCCGGTGGGTCAGGACTCTGCGGCGTAAGGTCTTCCAGTTCACCTCCACTTTCGCCGCTAGTAGTAGAGTCAGGGGTCAGCAGCTCGCCTTTGGAATTGAAAGCCTTTTTGAACTGTGGCACAACCAGTGTGGGACTATCATAAATAATCGTGCATCCATCGCCTGTTCCAATTTTGGATAATTTGATTCCCAAAAGCTTATCTCTTTCTGTTAGCAGATATCTGCCACATTCACATTTCTGAAGCCTCTCCACTTCCTGGGGCATCACTGGCATTCTTATCGTCCTATGTCGGCTCAGCAAACTTCCTGAAGAATGTGTTGATTGTGTCTCATCCTCTAAGCGGAAGCTATCTCTATCCATATCTTGAACTAGGCTCTGGGTCTGAACGTGGATAACCTTTGTTCGACCTGTGGGCGCTTCGATGACCGTCTCTGCATCTGAGTCCGAGTCGCCACCTCCACCTCCACCTCCTCCACTTCCAATCCTACCTCCAAATCCACCAGGCTCCAAACTTAATCCTGGGTCTGGTTCCACTAAACTAGCGACTCTTGAATCATCCTTTCGTCCATTACCTCTCAACAGCAGCCTGGGTGGTCCCGGCCCAATGATGTTTCCGTTGTTCCGGATGCTACCGTAGTACTGAAGAGTGGTGGCCGAGCTTTCATCAGACTTTGTGGAGGAATACTGACTCAAAATGTCATTATTTTGAAGGTTAAGATGATTAAGATGATTGGGTGACCCTGAGAGCATTGACCTCTCATACTGTTGTGCTGTGGGAGTTATCAAACTCACACTGTCACTTTGAAAAGAATCCCGTCGACTTTCTCCAGGAACACCTCCGTGAAATTTGTGTCTGTCTGGAACTTGGAGTAAATTACTATCCTCAACTTTACCTAGTATCATAAAACGAAATCAATTTACTTACTGTATGTAGGAACGTAACGTTACTAGTCATTAATTATTTGAATCATATAATGTAGTTAATCATTACGGGTTGACAATTTCGCTTTTTTCTTCTGGGACAGCTTTTTCGCCTCTGCGCAAAGTTCCGTGCACCAGAAAACAATGCCGATAAGAAGGCCGACAAGGGTAACCCCGAGGCCGATTTCCCAGAGAGCTGGAACCTCGACGAAAGTGCCGACGAGTAAGGGAACCGCGCCGAACACGGCGATGACAAAGCCGATGTACGAGAAGTTGAGAATGCCGGCCTCCTTGTTGTAAGTGAACAAGGAAATAAATAGATATCGTTCAGATAAGTCAGAACTCTTTATTCTGCCATCGGTTTAGTTTAGTGGAAACAGTTTAGTAATGTAAAAATTAACATTGGCACAGAACAAAAAAAACGTTTCATCGATACATCCAAGAAGCTTATTGTTTATATCAAGGCTTATCGTGCAAGAAATGCATAATAGCTTAATATATAACATTAAGGAATTTGTGTGTGTAACTGTTGTGTAAGTGGTGTACAGTACACAAAGATAACAGAACTTGAAAGTGGTAAAAATGGTCGTCTTAAGCTTATCAAGGATTTCATATGAACGTGTAGTGTATCCCGTTTTTGATTGATAAGATTTGACGATGATGGACAATGGACGCTAAAGAAACAAGGAGGAAATGAGGTACAGCCATGAGCCAAAGCCAAACTATATAGAGGCAACAAGCATTTTTCTCATTTGCAAATATGCCAAACTAAAACGTACGTTGTTGTGCTACTGCTACATGTGTAC